>CM030368.1:88631024-88808015 GCA_017893485.1 Hemerocallis citrina
GTCGAAAAGTAACCGCAACTTTTTTTAAAGTTTTTTTCCAACCCGGACCCGGCCCGCGGGTACCCACAAGTACCCATGGGTACCTGCCAATATTTCATTGTTTATTTTGAGTTTGTTTTGGGGTTTTTAAAAAAAATTAAAAATTTATTTTAATTGAATAATTGATTAAAAACATTAGCAACATGCTATCATTTTTTTAAAAAATGTGAAATATAAAATTGAATAACTGAAACAACAACAAATGTAATCAGGAATC
Source organism: Hemerocallis citrina (assembly GCA_017893485.1). Taxonomy (NCBI): domain Eukaryota; kingdom Viridiplantae; phylum Streptophyta; class Magnoliopsida; order Asparagales; family Asphodelaceae; genus Hemerocallis; species Hemerocallis citrina. The sequence goes on from CM030368.1 coordinate 88,631,281, forward strand.
AAGAACGATAATTTAATAAGCTTGTTGTTTGTTGTTTTTTTATGCTTCTTGTTCAAATAAATATATATATCAACATTCAAAATCCAACTAGCATTTCAATTTATCATTTCATCAACAAAGACAAAAGAGCAATAATTTGTCCAATTATGAAAAGAAAGAGCAATTATTTTTCAAAGTATACAGACATAATTGAGTCTAAACAAAATTTAAACATAATCAAAAATACAATTGCAAAATCAAAACAATGAAACCATATGACAAGTTTCTAAAGTCTTGAAATTAATTACATTAAAAATAATGAAACCAAATAAAATTCAAACTCAACACACTCAAATAAATTACAACTCAAGTTGATGAGTATTTAATTTAATTTAATTTATTTAAATACATGGGTACCCACGGGTACCCGTGGGTATAAGTGACCCGACCCGCGAGTTCACGAGCCGGGTAAAAAAGTAACCGCTCATTTTTTTACAAAATTTTCCTTACCCGTACCCGGCCCGTACGGGTACACCCGTGGGTACCCACGGGTCACGGGTCAAGATTACCAGGTTTACTAAGAAGAGCGCAAGGCTAGATGTCGCTCCTTTTGGTGCTACAGTTGCAGCAGCAGCACACTCCAGAATCTGCTTCAGCAACTTATCTGATGATTCTAGAGCTTTGGTGTCGATTAACCAGTGATGCTGCTATTGCTATATTCGAACTTCAGGGGTCCTTTTTCTGTTAAACGATATTCAGTTGTCTTCTCTGATGGCTACTTGTTCTATTTCTGTTTTGTTACTCGCCTTCTATGTTCAGTCTGACACATAATATCTTTGCTACAAACAGTGGATATGATTTTTTGTATCTTTTTTTTTTTTTAAATCAAGTTCTCTGATAACTATCTATATTATGCATTCGGAATTGACAATTAATCTTTTCAAATTTCTCCATCTAGAAATTTCGCATCACTTGTAGTAACATTTAGTAATAAGAAGTTTCATATTCTCTTCCCGATGAAGGTTACAGATCTTTGTTGCCTTGCCAAATATATTAGGGTTACAGTTTTTCATTACAGATTCATAGATGTAACACTGCTCGATGCCTTGTGAAGTATAGTGTATTTAGCAGGTAAAACTACTTCCTAACTCATGCAAATAGTTACAAGAAATATGAACGACATAAATAAATGAATAACCAGGCAATGAAATATGGATAACAAATGGCGCTTCCTAAATAATGCAGCTAGTTGTTTTGTTTTCAACTTGCATGAACAAAGGCAAAAAGGACAATCACATTCAAACTGCAAATAGTTTTACTTCCTTTTTTTTGCAAATAAAATGCTAATGCAAATAAAATGCATAAGCAATTGATACACACAATTAGATAAGAACAATACTGTATATAATTTCTATCCTGTCTCGCTATGTTAGCAGGGTTTTGAACATTTGTTTCCCTCATTATATGTGCAACTGTTGCCTAAAGATTTGCGACTTACGTCTCTAGAAAAGATATCTTCTCATCTCTAGGATCAGGGTGTGTTGATGAAGAAGCACAGGATCGAGAGGGTGTTGGTCCTAACCCCTTCCCACGCACACGACCGTGGCGCTCCGGACCCATGTTTTCGACCATCACCTGGTGTTGAAGCTGCACTATATCAACTGGTGCTGTGGGGAAGTCGGCGGTGGAAGCGGATAATAGTTCAGCATACCTATTTCGAGCAGTTCTCTGTATAAAAAAAACAAATTCCAAAAACATGTGATATGTGATTCATTGTTAAGGCATATTACACATCCAATAAGCACATTTAAGATAGAAAAACTATTATCGATATCGTCACTGCCTTGGAGGACGGAAATACGTCTTGTGAGTTCATGTGGGTTGTGTCGAAGAAATCTAAATCGCCGTACTGATCCGCACCTCCTCGCTCCACATCCTACATATATTAGAATACATAGGGAATTATAAAATCAATAACGTATACTATTCAAATGAAAATCAAAACAGTTAGATATACCATTATTACGCGACGCCTTGCAAAGCTTGTACCTCCTGAAGTATGCAACACGTCCTGTGCATCCTTACTTGCATGATCTCTTTCAGCTCTCTTCTGCACATAATTAAAATTAGTACAATCACAATAAGATTTAATTAGTCAAATATCATATCAAAATATATTACATGATATATTACATTTTTTTGATTTCCTTCCCTTCAAGTGTACTCCAAAAATGACAAAGAAATTCCTAATCAGAACGCACGACATCTCTCGGGACTACTCTGTATTCTCAACCACTGTTCGGTTCTCGTCATAATATTCCGCCTTAAGCTCGACCTTATAGTCTCTCCATTTCTTGGACATAGATTTATTTACCCATTCGGCATCAAGAATCGCCGGGTAATCAAATTTTTGCTGCATATGAACAAGAAAAGGTATTCATGAGTGTTCTTTAAGTAAAATAAGGTAAAGCAACAACAAAGAAACTAAATTGCATATAGTTAAATATTCTCACTAATTTATGATCGATTGAAATTAACAATGATCTGATTAAGTGCATATCCGATTAGTGCATATCTGATCATGTATCATATCTGATTACATGATATATTCCATTTCTTGGACCTCGTCTCTGATAATTTGGGTTTTCACTGCATAGACTCATAGTATCACTGCATAGACTCATAGTATATGTACCACTGTAACTCATTTTAATTATTTCCAAAAAGAACTTATTTTATGAAGATGACATTCTTTAGTTAATTTTGTTTTCTTATTACATTTCTAAACTCTCCAGATTTCCATTTCATGCACTTTACATTAGGATAAAAGATGAAAACCAAACATTTGTAAATTTCCTAGCAATAATGTGCTTTCATTTCATTTCAATCCTAAGAAATGGAAACCTTGGCATTGTGCCTGACATTAGTGTGTCTCATTGAGTGACCAACACACTTGGACTAATTAGTTGGCATTTAATCTCCACTACAGTTACGAAGAATCACACAGAATCAAATCCGTGAGCTGTGTGGATATGCAACTAGCATTTATCGCAACCTCTGTCTATCTTCCATTTATTAACAATTTTTAGTGTTCTTTTGTTCTGCATTAAGCCGCCCCTATCTTTAGAGGAAATGAAGTATTCAATGACTGATTGAACAGAACTTTCTTAATTGATTATACGCCTTGGATTTGTTCTGGAATTTCCACTAATTAGTTGGATTTGTTCTGGAACTTTCTTAATTGATAATTTGGTACTTGTGGAGTAATTCACTCGCAGATCATTGTTTACTTTTTAAGAATATTACTTACTAAAATTGAGATGGGTATCACCTATTCAACATTCAAATGATTAACGGAATAAATTTGTGCTCTAAAGCAATTTTCTAATGACTTAGCCTTGACCATCCCAATAAAGCAAACTGGTAGAAAACTACTCCAGTGGCTACAATATAAGATCACAATCAATGAGGTGCAATTTTTCTAAAAATACAACTGTTAGAAATAGGTACCGGCCATAAATATTTTAAGGCTAAGTTAAAAATAAAGGTCCATGGAGAGACTAAAATATAGAAGCTTATGGTGCAGGTTAAATGAAAAGTCATTCATTTGAATCAACGAATCATTACTCATTAAATAATACCTTAAGAACATTGATGGCTCTAGACCTTGTCACTAAGGAAATTTTTGTCCATCTATTGTAAGAAAGTGGAAGGTACTCCGAATTCCTCGCAATTAACCCTATAAACGATGCGAATGTTACGACATTTTTTCCTTTGGGCTGATGATCCCCGTTCACCTCCACTTGAATTCTTTGACCCGCAGGTAGCTTCCAAACATCATTTAACTTCGTTGCTCCCCGGGTCTTCTTTTGGGGAGGTGGCTGGGTGCTCCCCTTACCTGCTTCTAAGTGGTTAACATCCTCGTTTAGAGGCTCCTCACCCCTTTGACTAGGTGCCGTATTCCTTCGCGGCATAATTCACACCTATTGACAAAAGCAATAAAATATAAATTAATATAAAAATGCAATATTTAATTCACATTTTACAGACAATGCAAAATAATTGATAAATAAAGTTATAAGAAGTAGATCTTCCTCACATAAAAGAAGTAGATCTTCAAGTTATTTTTAGTTCAATATTTGTTTATTCATTATTTCATTTAAAATACCATTTACATATAACGACTGTGATACTACCTTACGTGTCTCAATAGCTATCCGACAAACTGTCTGTTTTTGAAAATACACAATGACACGTCCTACTGCATATTAACAAAGATAACTCTTCCAAATATCATCATATACATAGTGGTCCTATCATATCTGATACAATACCAGTGCATTGAGGCATCTCGTGGATTCCAATAATGCACTACATAGTTTCTCTGATTTCTAAGTCTTCAGGCACAACTTCGTACTGGATGAGATACACTAAATACAATTCCCAAATAGGTAGAGTGACATAGTTGATTAATGACTAAAGTTAACACAACAACTGATACTAATCATGAGGGGATTTAAAACTCAATATCTATCTCAACTGATATTGTAATTGATTTAAATAAAGTGACAATCTTTACACTCAGCTAATGGCTGAAGTGTCTACAACTTTACACTCAGATAATAAAACAACTTTACATTTAAATAAAGTGACAATCTTCAATGGTATAAATTTGCAGATTTTTTAATCATTAAGAAGGGCAACACACAAAAACCATAGAGATTATAAGATCCGAAAAACAGCAAGCTATAAGACAAAATAGATATAAATTGGCACATAATAAGACAAAATAGAAATAGAAATCGAAAACATACAATGCAATCTTGAAATAGGTATCAACCGAGAAAATACAATGCAATCTTGTCAACACATAATTAACAATACAAATATGTTTCAGAAGTTATTGTTATTCAATACTATCCAATACATCCCCTGGCTCTCCATCCGTGCGTAGCCAATTAGGTTCGCTGTTGTCATCTGATATGTTTACATCAAACCTAGGAAATTCAGCAGCAACAAAAATATTAGTGACATCTTCGTCCTCATCATTTGATGTCTCTCCCAACTGATATACATCTCTTGGTTGCATAATAAGAGCCACGTAAGATTTAGGCAAAGCTGGATCTTCAACATAGAACACTTGGAGGACTTGAGATGGGAACACAAATGGTTCATGGCTGATGTGTGTGCCAGTATGAATCAAATTTGAAAAGTTTACAATTGTGAAACCTAAAGTATCCTTGTTTTGTGGATAATTCTTATCCATACCAGCCCAGTCTGCGCAAAATAAGACAACTCGAAAATGACCGAAATAGTCTAACTTGATGATATCCGTGAGCACCCTGTTAAGATAAATTAGAGAGAATGAATACAATACTGAATATTGAATTGAGAAATAACTGTGTACAATATCTCCTATATATAGGAGGAACCAAATACAAAACTAACCAACTACTCAATGTGGGACTATAATCTCTAACACCCCCTCTCAAACTCACGATGGGTCAAACAATGTGAGTTTGCCTACTAAGTGTAGGATTCTCTGAACAGTATGGGATTGGGTGAAGAAGTCTGTAGTCTACTGGAAAGATGTAACAGAATGGAGAGAGATGGCCCCTGCATCAAAATGCTCATGAACATAATGATAATCAATCTCAATATGCTTCGCCCATTCATGAAAGACCGGGTTTCTTGCAATGTGCAATGCACTCCGGTTATCACAATAAAGTGGAGTAGCTCCTGTAAGAGTGACACCCATATCTAATAACAGCTAACGAACATGAACAATCTCTCTAGTAGTAGCTGTCATTGCTCTGCACTCAGCCTCGGTGGAAAAACATGTAACAACTACCTGCTTCTTGCCCCGCCATGAGACTAGTGAATCACCAAGAAATAGACAGAAACCTGTGGACCTGTGGTAGACCTTCTGGTAGTCGGATCACCTACCCAATCTGAATCAGAATATGCACTGAGCTCTAGTTTGGATGTAGAATGCATGAATAATGAGCGAGTGATAGTACCCCGAAGATATCTGAGGATCTGAAGAAGAGCACCGTAGTGAACTGATGTAGGAGCGGAAACAAACTGACTGACAATACTAACTGCATGAGCAATATCGGGTCTAGTCATGCATATGTAGACAAGTTGTCCAACAATCTGCCTGTATCTAGTGGGATCAGGAAGGAGCTCACCATCTATGGGACGAAGCTTCACATGAAGCTCTAAGGGTGTATCAGCTAATCGACTGTCAGAGAGACATGCAGCGGAAGTAATATCTGATGTGTATTTCTGCTGAGAAATGAGTATTTCTTGAGATCCATGAGCAATCTCTAAACCCAAAAAGTAACGTAGCTTACCAAGGTCTTTCATATGAAACTGCTGGTGAAGGTATTTTTGTGTGGATGCAATGCCGGCGGAGTCATCCCCAATAATGATCATCAACATATAGTAGTAAAATTACCCTCCGCTGCGGTGATGACCGCATAAATATAGAATGGTCCTGAGAACTCTGACTAAAACTAGCCTTGGTGATGACAAGGCGAAAATACTCAAACTAGGCTCAAGGGACCTGCTTCAAACCATACATAGCCCGATGCAGCCGGCAAACATGATGAGGAGGAGTAGGGAGGCTAGGATGAGGATCCATATAAACAACCTCAGATAAGGTACCATAAAGAAAGGCATTCTTCACGTCCATCTGGTATAATGGGCATTGGCGAATGGCTGCAACAGCAAGAAGGGTGCGAACAGTAGTTATCTATGCAATGGGAGCAAAGGTCTCATCATAGTCAATGCCATGCTCCTGAGTAAACCCTCGGGCTACTAGACGGGCCTTGTGCCTCTCAATAGATCCATCAGGTTGATATTTGACCTTGAAGATCCACTTGCAGCTAATAGGCTGAATGCCCTCTGGTAGAGGAACAACATCCCAAGTGCCAGTCTGATCAAATGCACTGAATTCCTCTGCAATGGCTTTCCTCCATTCAAGATATTGAATTGCGTCTTGATAGATGCTGGGCTCATGTGTAGAGTGTATAGCAGTGAGATATGTATGAAACTGTGGTGAGTAGGAAGTTAGGGTGGCAAAACCAAACTGGTTAGAAGGACCAGTGGCATTAGGTGTATAACATACCGGAGGAATACTAGAAGTGGAACGGGTAGACTGACGAAGAGGTGGTGGACTGACAGGGTGTGGGGATAAGGACGGTGGAGTAGGTGCATGTGTCGGTGGGGAAGTAGGTGGGATGGGTGCTGGCTGCTGTGGGGATGCAGGTGGAGTTTCGGTAGGGGGAACAGCAGGTGTAAGGACTGTAGGAGATGTGAATGGAGCTAGAGGAGTGGGATCAAAAGAAATGTGGGAAGATAAAGTCGGGGGGCTAGCAACAACTGGGAAATTGAGAAATCTAGTATCCTCGGGGGAGGGGGGTCAGGTAGTAAGGGGAGTCTTACACAAAGGAGATATGTCGAGAAATGCGGACACGACCCGTTGATGGATCAAAACAACGATAACCTTTGTGTTCAGGACTGAAACCTAGATGAACGAACTTAGCAGCACGAGCGGAGAGCTTCGTGCGCTCAGTAGGAGGGAGAAGGACGTAATAGGTGCATCCAAAGGTACTGAGCATACTGTAGTCGAGAGGTGAATGATAAAGAGCTTCGTAAGGCGTCGTACCAGCTAGGGCAGACGAAGGAGTAATATTGATAAGTCTAACAGAGGTCATGATAGCTTCAACCCAAAAAGAATGAGGAGCAGAAGATGAGAGTAAAAGAGCGCGAGCCGTCTCAAGGATTTGACGATGCTTGCATTCAGCTACACCATTCTGCTCATGTGTGTGAGGACATGATTGCTGAAACAGGGTGCCATGAGACTAAAGGATGGATCTCATAGTGGTGGAAGTGTACTCACGTGCACTGTCCGATCGAAAACTCTTAAAGTGCACACCGAACTGAGTGTGAATCATAGTTATAAAGAACCGGTAAATATCAGGTATCTCAGATCGCTGACGCATAAGAAAAACTCATATATGTCTAGTGAAGTCATCGATGAAGGCAATATAATAGAGAGCCTTTCCATGAGGGTACGGGAGAGGGTCCCCATATGTCGGAATGAACAAGTTGAAAAGGGTGAGTGGTTTCAGAAGTTCTTTTGTGACTAAAGGGTAGGGTAATGTGTTTGGCCAAATGACAACCCTGACAATCAGATAAATGTTTAAAAGTGAGAGAACCAAGGGCACCACTACGAGCTATAGTCTAAAGTCGTGATGCGCTAATATGACCTAAACGTCTGTGCCACAGATCAGCATCAGAAGAAATAATACCAGAAAAACTAGAAGGAGAGTGATGTGCACGAAGAAAATCTAGATAATATAGACGACCGTGATGACTAGCACACCCAAACTCCTCACCGGTGGAGGAATCAGTAATAGAACAACCTAAAGAGTCAAAATTAACGAAAAGACCACTATCGCACAATGCACTAATAGAAATAAAGTTTATTGATAAATGAGGAGCATAGAGAACATATGGTAATGTGAGAGTGAGAGAGTTAATTGTCCCTGAGTGTGTAATAAGAAGTGGTGAGCCATCAGTTGTGTGTAGAGATGGAGAGTGAGAGGGAAGTGTTGTGCAGGTGGTGAATAGTGTCTGATTACTAGTGAGATGATGTGATGCACCAGAATCTAAAATCCAGAACGAATTCATACCGAAAGTGGCAGAAAGTGCAGGAGCAGAGGAGCCAGCATTGATAGACTGACCCATGAGCTGTAGTTCCAGCTGAGTGAGGCATTGCTGAGTATTAGCCCAATCAACAGGAGACGGCAAGGCTGGAGTGACGGCATGGCCGAGGATGTGAGGGAAGAAGCACTACGAGGAGAAACCAGACTGGCGCTGCTATGATTGAGAGCGCAATGTGGAGGGAGATGCTGCTGGTGCCTAGATCGGGGTAGGGGGTAGGGTGGTGCTACCGGTGGCCGAAGTAGAGGTGGAGTATGGTGATAAGTGATGTAAGGAGAAGGTAGGAGGCCGGAGGAAGACTGAAAATGGCACTGCTGCTTGTTGAATCTGGAGAAGGAACGAGAGATGGTTGCATCGGGGAAGTCAGTGGAGGCGAAAATATGTGGGAGAGACTGAGATGCCATCAAGTAGTAGTACCTGTATATATATATATATATATATATATATATATATATATATATATATATATATATATTTTTTTTTTTTTTTTTTTTTTTCTCTACTTTTTTTTATAACAATGGGCCGGGTTTGGGTATTACACACTCAAAAAGAGTAAAGAAAAAAATAGTTAGGGTTTGAAGAAAGAGGGAAGAAGAGAGAGGTGGCGTTGGGGGAGCACAGGGCGATGGGGAGCACGGGGGGGGGGGGGGGGGGGGGGTCGTACCACTGCGGAAGTGGTGACGGGAGCGGTTGCGGGGTTCTGGGGTTCTGGCGTCGACAGGAGCGGAAGAGGAGGAGGTGGGCGGTGCTGTAGGGAGGTGGGCGGCGCGACGCCGGACGACAGTATCGACGCTGGATCTGGAGTAGGGATCTGAAGTTGATGGTGGCGCGGACGTCGAAGAAGATTGATGGTGGCAGGATCTTGAGATTTGGATCTGATGTTGAGTTGAAGAAGATGACTTCGGTTTGGATCTTGAGATTCGAATCTGATGCTGAGTTGAAGAAGATGACTTCGGTTTTTTTTTTCTTCGGAACTAGGGTTTTGAGAAGAAATTTGTATAACTTTGGCTGTTGGAATTTGAGGATTTTGGATGGGAAAATTTTAAGAGAAGAAAATTTGAGTAATTGACTCTGATACCATGTTAGGATAAATCAGAAAGAATGAATACAATACTGAATATTGAATTGAGAAATAACTGAGTACAATATCTCCTATATATAGGAGGAACCAAATACAAAACTAACCAACTACTCAATGTGGGACTATAATCTCTAACACACCCCATAATAGTCAACATCTTCATCAACTGGATTTGTGTCATTCTTAGTGCAATATCCCGGACGAATATTACCTTATATAAATTATTATTTTATTATTATTTTATTATTATTTTGTTTTAATTCCAAAATTGAATTATTTTGGTGATTTTCACCCGGTTTGTTCATAGACATTATCTGTATCCAGATATCGGTCAGTATACATCTGTATTGTATCAAATTGATACCGTGACCTTCCGAACTAATAATAGAATTTATTTTATTATTATTCCCGAGATCAAATTATTTTTATACGGATTATGCGAAGATTTTCGGTATACAGACATATATGCGCATATACGTGTACTGTCGATTAGTACATTATACAAATTGCGTGTTGTGTATTTTTGGACAACACTTGTCTTTGTTATGACAAAACCTATTCGATTGTTAGGGTTTATAATTTGTTAACCTAGGTTAAATGTGCATGAGAGAATTAGGAGAAATCTTCTAGAAGCTCTCTACCTCACATAACACCTCTCCCACATTCACCTCCACCTCACACCCTCCCTAGAAGAGGCCAGCCCCAATTCATGGGGGGTCCCTTGTGCAAAAGTGTGTGTACACATTTTCATTCTCCACTCTTCTTCCCACCTATAAATACCCCCTCCCTTCACCTTAGTCTCATTTTTAGAAAGACAAAAAGAAGGAAAGGAAAAGAAAGAGAGAACCATTCTAACTTGAGAGTTTTCTTTGTAGGTTTAGAAATTTCCTAAGAGCTTAGGAGGAAGGAGAAGGAGTGCTAGGCAAGTCCTTCCTTCAAGAGAAACTAAGGTGGGGGTTTCTCTTTGTTTGTTTGTTTGTTTATATTGTTGTTTTGATGTTCTTCTTCTTCTTATCCTCCTTGTTTGTTTCTTTCGTTTTTGAGAATGGTTTATTGTGATAGTGTTGTGGTGTAGTTCTTTTGTATGGTTATGGATGGTTAAAAATAATAACCACATGAAAAGAAAAGAAATGAATGGTAGTAGAAAAGAACATAAAGATTAAATCTTTATAGTTGTAATTGTTGTTTTAGTGTTATGGATTGGACTAAAATGAACACATACACATGAACTTGGCATATACAACCATTTTTGGTTGTAGGACTTGAATGAGGACTCATACATAATCATATGACATAGTGCATACACCACTTTGTGGTTGTAGAACATAAACTTGAACTTGGACTAAAAAGAAAAGCATATGTTGGATGGACCAAATAAGGGGTTCTTACTTTACCTTATTATTGTTGTTTTCTTTATAATCTTAAGTAAGAAAGACTCATTGTAGATATGGAAAAGAAACTAATCTAAATCACTAGTTGTAGAATGGTCAAAAAGATCTCTTTTTATGTTCAACTAGTGTTAATAAGAAATAAGTACTAATGAAGATTTGGTAGAAATGTTAGTAGATGTTCATATTAAAATAAAGTAGTAGTAGTAGTAGTAGATGATTAAAAGAAGTAGTTGTAGATGTTTTATGTTCATATTAAAATAAAGTAGTAGTAGTAGTAGTAGATAATTAAAAGAAGTAGTTGTAGATGCTTTATGTTATGTTCATGGTTAAAATAAAGTAGTAGTAGTGGTAGATAGTTGTAGATGTTTTATGTTTAAAATAAAGTAGTAGTAGTAGTAGTAGATAATTAAAAGAAGTATTTGTAGATGCTTTATATTATGTTCATGGTTAAAATAAAGTAGTAGTAGTAGTAAAATGTTGTAGGATTCATGCTAAAATCATCCATCATATTTAGGAATGATATAGAATGTTGTAGGATTTATATAAAAAAGAAATACCTACCATGTTTAGGAATGATGTATACCATGCTAAGTGTATAAACATGCTTAGAATGTTGTAGGATTTATATTTAAAATACCTACCATGTTTAGAAATGATGTATGCCATGCTAAGTGTATAAACATGCTTAGAATGTTGTAGGATTTATATTAAAAATACCTACCATGTTTAGGAATGATGTATGCCATGCTAAGTGTGTAAACATGCTTAGAATGTTGTAGGATTTATATTAAAAATACCTACCATGTTTAGGAATGATGTATATCATGCTAAGTGTATAAACATGCTTAGAATGTTGTAGGATTTATATTAAAAATACCTACCATGTTTAGGAATGATGTATGCCATGCTAAGTGTGTAAACATGCTTAGAATGTTGTAGGATTTATATTAAAAATACCTACCATGTTTAGGAATGATGTATACCATGCTAAGTGTATAAACATGCTTAGAATGTTGTAGGATTTATATTAAAAATACCTACCATGTTTAGGAATGATGTATGCCATGCTAAGTGTGTAAACATGCTTAGAATGTTGTAGGATTTATATTAAAAATACCTACCATGTTTAGGAATGATGTATACCATGCTAAGTGTATAAACATGCTTAGAATGTTGTAGGATTTATATTAAAAATTCCTACCATGTTTAGGAAAGTTGTATACCATGCTAGTTTAATTGTAGGAAAGTTGAATACCATGTTAGTTTAATTATAGGAAAGTTGTATACCATGCTAGATTAATGGTAGGAAAATTGTATACCATGTTAGTTTAATTGTAGGAAAGTTGTATACCATGTTAGTTTAATTATAGGAAAGTTGTATATCTATGCTTAGATAATTGTAGGAAAGTGGTATATCATGCTAGATTAATTTATCCATGCTTACATGCTTATAGGAAAGTTATATACCATGCTAGACCAAATAAATATTCATGCTTACATGATATCCGTGCTTAGATAAGTATATGTTCATGCTATGTTAGTAGATGATCATGTTTAATCATTATTCATGCCAAGTTAGGAGATGCCATGCTAATTATTGTTCATGCTAAGTTAGTAGACGATCATGCTTAGATAAGTATATGTTCATGCTATGTGAGTAGATGATCATGCTTAATCATTATTCATGCTAAGTTAGTAGATGTCATGTTAATTATTGTCTATGTTAAGTTAGTAGATGACCATGCTAATGATTGTTTATGTTAAGTTAGTAGATGTCATGTTGATTATTGTTTATGTTAAGTAGTAGATGACCATGCTAATGATTGTTTATGCTAAGATTAGTAGATGTCATACTTAATGGTTGCTCATGCTAAGCTTTGTTTATGCTAAGTTAGTAGATGATCATGCCTAGTCATTAATCATGCTAAAGATGGTAGACATTCATGTTTAAATAATTGTAGGAACCATGCTTATGGCGTATGCCATGTTGTGGGCTTAATGTAGAAAGAAACCATGTTTAGGTTGTACATACATGGTAGGAATTATCATACTATGGTTAGAATGTTGTAGGTCTCTACTTGGAATACATATCATGCTTAGTCGTAGCAATTCTATGTTTATGTTCTACCCATACTAGATTGTAATAGTAGATGTTCCACCAAGTTGTCTCCGTGATTAGATCATAGTAATTAATCATGCTTAAAGTAATGAAGATCCATGTGTAAGGTGGTAGTAGAGATACATACTCTAAAGTAGTAAGTATTCACGCCCAGTTGTAACTTATGCTTGACTATAGTAAACTTCATGTTTAGACCATAGTGATAATTCATGCTTAAGCTTGACATAAGCACATGCTTAAATCATATTCGTACTTAGGAGTATTGTGGTGAGGGGTTACGTTATGTACTATAATTAGATTGTCGTGGATAGATGCTGGCAATTGTATGCCATGCTTAAAGTACTATAGGTTGAAGTAATAAGGATTTGGGAGACCACTAGTAATAGTTAGTTTGATAAAGATTGTTATGTCGCCTTCGGTTTTTCATTGGTAGAATACCGATCATAGACTATTAGTAGATTATTCTGTTGCTTCTAATAATAGAAGATCGAGTTTTCTAGTAAGCACGTTTGGTTGCTCCTAGGATTGATTACCTGTATGGTTGTTTGCATATGGTTAAGCTCGTACGTGGCTCGACTGGCCCGTATGTAGCTGTGGGTCTCATACGTAGTTTATTTGGCTCGTATGTAGGTTGTTGTCTCGTATGCGGCTCGACCGGCCCGTGCGTAGCTGTTGGTCTCATACGCAGCTTATTTGGCTAGTATGTACGTTGTTATCTCCTACGAGGCCCGCCTGGCTCGTAGGTAGCTATTCTTTCATACGTAGCTTATTAGCTCGTATGTGGTTGTTACTCGTGTATAGCTTGTTAGCCAGTACACTGTTCGTTGTGCTCGTCGAGGGTGATATTACCACCCTAAGGGCTATCGACCATCAAGACATATGTTTTCTTACCCTAAGGAACTGTGGAGGAGTCACTCCTTGTGTACCGTCGAATCTTAATCAGGGTAGGTTGATCGAGGACCGGAGTCTAGACTGAATCCAAGTTTAGGGTAGCGGCATGCATGTATATTCGCACGGCCGAGGTCTTGGATCGATGGGCCAGGAACCGGATCCCGAGGGGTTCTGGTAAGTCTAGGTTGAGCAGCCTAGTAGAGTTATCTTGCAAAGCCTAATTTAAGGCTTAGCATGTTGTGGTTATAATATTGTCCTCCCTAGGAGTGTTCAGGGTTAGGGACATTATTAGGGTAGTGACTTATAAAGATCATTACTTAAACCCTTTGCCGGAAGAGAGGAGTCGGTTGTAGGGGGCACCTTACGACTCACTCGTCCCTGGAGGCAGACCAGGTGGTGTTATTGGGTTGTATCTTCCCGTCAAAGGGATACGTACGGTGCCTTCTCATAAGTTGAGAGCACGGGTTGCGTATCTCGCTCTGTTAATTCCTGAAATACCGTGGCTGGGGTGCCACAGGATGCATTGTGCAGTCCTGCGCTTGCGAGACCCCAGAGGGTGCCACAGGGTAGGCTTCGCGCTACCCTGCGCTTGCGAGACCCTATGGTTTGATTTTGGAACGATGCCCGATTCACTGGGATCAAGTGAGGTCCGGCATGCCGGGTAGTAGTGAAAAACGGAGACACCATAAGCAGACTGCATAGGGGGACTTGATCCCTTCTGCAACCTCACAGAGTCATGGAGTATTGTCAGGAACATGTTGTGTACAATTAGAATTCATAATGCGGGTTCAAATCCCTATATATGGAGAAACGACTTGAGATGGGGTCGCATGTAGTATGGGCTGCATGTTACTTCGGAGACTCGCTGACATTAGAATAGGAAGCATCCTAGTTCTATTTAAATATCGCATTAGAGTCTAGTCATAGCACTCACGAATACTTAAACTACACCAACACCGTTGCCATGTTTTGTATGTTGTTTGGGAGATTCGCTGCTATGATATCAGCCTTTAAGCGTCAGTGAATACTGACGTCCCCACTTCCATAGGTACTGGATCGCCGAAGTACAAGGGCGAGATTCAGGAGGACTCAAGGCAAGGAAAGCAAGGAGTCAATGTCGTATTTAGTTCCGCTGTAAAATGCATGTCGATCATCTATTAGTTGGAAAGTACTCTGATGTAAGATGTTGAAGGTTGTAATACTTGGAAATGTAAAGGTAATATTGTAACTCTATTGTAATGTATCGCAGTGTATAATGTTCAGACTTGTAATACATTGGGTGTTGAATGAAAAGTTTTAAATTCTCCTGTTTTTCTGTGTACTGTGACTAATTGAAGAAAAGGTCTTGGCTCGTGTCTTGGTTTTCCCAGTATTGGAAATCGGGGCGCTACACTTAGAAGCATAACTTCTTGTCTTTGACGTCACTACAATTCCACTATTCTGGGACTTCAAATAACGTTCATGATTCTTAGTATGAAATCTGAATCCGTTATATATATATTCCTTAAATCTTCTAACCATCTTATGGGGACCTGTACCAAAAATCTTGATTTTAGGTGATGCCAAATCATCATGCAACTTCGGAACCTATAGGATGTGATGATATACCGTATTAGTAAAATTAAGAATATTCTAAGAAAAAAGACAGTACTTGATAATTTGGAATACTTTTACAGTCTTTAAGCCACATATGAAATCTTTCATTCATCATCTTATTTTGGTCACGTGGTTTTAATTTCCTTGTTCTAGAATTCCTTTTCATTTTACGGATAAATTCTCTGTAAATATTTAAAAGATCGAAATATAATTAGATTCACATTGTTCAAATCGAGTTTAATTAAATATAAATCAACCCAATTATGACTTACTCTCGGAATGGCTCAACTGTTGCATGATGATCAAGCACATATCGATGTGCTTGTTCCCATGTTAAGTTATCTAACTCAACCGCATCAACTTTACCAATGGTATTTCCAGCAGTTTGGAAGAGATAATGTGCCTCACTAAGGTTTGACCCAACTGGGTTTCTCCTTGGTGTAGTAAGACATGTCTCGACACCCTGAAGATACCGGGAATAAAAATTGGAGCACTCTTCCGAGAGATAACCTTCTGCTATTGAGCCTTCTGGATGTGATCTATTTTTAATATATCCCTTAAGTCGATAAAGATACCTATACATGTAAATGGTTAGATCAAAAAAAGTATGCACATTATCCAAACACGAGGTATATAATTAATAAATATGAATAACTACCTCTCAATGGGATACATCCACTGATAATGTACCGGCCCACTGAGTCTTGCTTCGCCCGCTAGATGAATTACCAAGTGAATCATTATAGTGAAGAACGAAGGGGGAAATATTCTTTCCATTTGACAAAGTACCAAAGCGGCACGTTGCTCCAACAGGTCAATGTCTTCAACACATAGAACCCTTGAGCAAAGTCCTTTATAAATGCTACACAGATTCTTGATGACGGCAGTGACTTGGTCGCACATTGAGAACCTTAAAGCCACAGGAAGGAGATCCTGCATCAAGATGTGGTAATCATGTGACTTTAGACCCTGAAGCCTCTTCTCCTTATCATTGACGCACCTTGCTATGTTAGATGAATAGCCATCGGGACCTTTAAGTTCCTGTAAAACTTTGTAGAAAATTCCAACTCCTTTTTAGACATGCATTACATTGCTGGAGGAAGGTGCACTCTGCCATTCTGTAAATATTTGGGGTGCAACTCGTGTCGTATGTCCAACACAGCTAAATCAAGACGACACATAAGATTGTCTTTTGTCTTCTGATCACCTCCCATGACAGTCCCTACACAATTTTCACCAATATTTTTTCCGATATGCATCACATCTAAATTATAGAGCAATAAATTGAATTCCCAGTACGGCAGTGTAAAGAAAATGCTCTTGTTATTCCAGGACCCTAAATCAACAATGTCATCACATTCATCTTCATCGTTGTCGTCATCTCTTGCACTTTTCTTGCCCTTTTTTCTGGATTCTACTTCCTTACCATAATTGAAATGATGACCATGTAGCCGCCTTAACACATTGGACCCAAACGATATTTCAGGTGAATGTTCCCACTCCTCCACCACATCAAAAGTCATAGTTTCCATCCTGAAACTGTGTGTCGGGCAACCATCTTATATGATCCATGTAGCAGAACTTTTTCCCATTATATAGCCACCGTGAAGTAGTTTTATCAGCACAACAAGAACATGCATTACGCCCTTTGGTGCTATAACCGGATAAATTTGCATACGCAGGAAAATCATTGACTGTCCAAGTCAATGCAACTCGAAGATGGAATGATTTCTTAGTTGTTATAACATATGTTGGAACACCCTCCCACAACTGTTGGAGCTCATCTATTAAAGGCTGAAGATAGACATCTATATCATTTTCAGGGCTTTTTGGTCCAGGAACTATTGTGGACAAAATAAATGACGATGGCTTCATACACTTCCAAGGCGGTAGATTATACGGTATTAACACTATAGGCCATATGCTGTATGTACTACTCATTTACCAAAATGGGTTAAAACCATCACTGGCTAATCCAAGTCGCACGTTGCAAGTATCTTCAGCAAAATCAGGATATCTTTAATCAAAATTTTTCCATGCAGCAAAATCCGCCGAATGTCTGAGAATTCCATCATTCTTCCGCCCTTCAGTATGTCATCTCATATCAGAAGAAGTCTTAGATGACATAAACAACCTTTATTGTCTAGGTATCAAAGGAAAGTAGCGCATCTGTTTTGCTGGCTTCTTTTTCCGCCTTGATTTAACTATCCCACTTGCATCTTGTTCATCATTCGGAACACCTTTCCATTTTGAAGTACCACAAATTTCACAGTTCTCCAGACTCTCCTTATCCCCCATAAATAACATACAATCATATCGACATGCAACTATCTTCTCATACCCCAGATCAAAATATTTAAGGAATTGTTTTATTCCATATGCTGAATTTGGGAGGCAAATTTCAGGAAATGCTTCATTCAACAATTTAAGTAACATGGTAAAGGATTTAGCAGACCAACTATTCAAACATTTGATCTGAAATAACCTCACGATGAATGAGAACTTTGAAAATTTGATGCAATCACGATACAAGGGTGTACTAGCATCCTCCAACAACTTACTGAATGCTTCAAATTATTTGTTAAATTCAGAGTTTTGCCTTCCCTCCTCCACTCCACCCTCCTCTCCACCCTCCTCTCCATCAGTGTGCGGGGTTTCGGTCGGTTCATCATGGACTTGGGTTGTTGAACTATTTGTGTGCATTGGATTGTTATGAATCTCAAAAGCATCCCACACTAAATTTTGCATCTCATCGACAACACTGTCGTCGTCATTCACTAAGGGTTCATTTTCCTCTTCCAACACATCTTGTCTAACCGAAACCGATGTGCCATGCTCTCCATGGTAGAACCATAGTGTGTACCCTTGCAGAAAACCATTAATCACCAAATGTGTTTGTACTTCGTAGCATGGAAGCAAATGACAGTTTACGCATCGGCGATATGGACAAAGGATAAAGTTGGGATCACGAGAATGTTGCTTGGCAAAGATAATGAAATCTCTAACACCATCTCGATACTCTTTGCATAATCGTGACTTACTCATCCAACTTTTATCCATTTCAATAATATCACTCAATCTGGAAATTAAATTTTATAAAAGATAGTTATTCAGAAAGAGAGACTGAGACCCTCACAAATTAAAATATTCTTTTTTAATGAACAACTCACAATTTGATTTCCAAAAGAAAATTAGCTACTTAATTACCTATAATCCTACAGAGTTTAATCAAGAAAAAAGTCACATCCATAGTCTTTGCTTACTATGTCTTATCTGATTCTACACTCAAACATGCTTGCAAAACGATTGAGAACTGTGTTACATCTGAAACTTCCCAATCCAAAACCAAAGCTAGATTAACAAGGATTTACAGGAACTCAATCCACAAAGACAAAAAAAAATTACGCTCCTATCAGAATTGAATAAGGATGAAGAGGCATTTTGACTTTTCAATCTAGATTAACATGGTTACTTCTTTTCAACCATGTCTGAATGTAAAATATACGATGATTGATTCACGCATTAGAGATATGTGGACAATATTTTGTTCTTATCTTCTCTTTATATTCAAATCCTTAACTGGAACATCGCGGATCATATTCGATTTCATTTGGATTTCATGTGGTTGGTTTAGCTCTTTAAATAAGGTGCATGAATACATACACAGATAGCAATCACACACAGCTAAATTGTAAAGTAAGCCTTCTCTTTCATTGACCAGTGGCCCCGATTACAGATGTACCAAAGATGTCTTGAGATGTTGCTATCTCAACTAACAAATTATTTTCCAATGAATTTACATGATCGATGAACTGAGGCAATCGATGAGAGTAACATCAATCGAAACTTTGTAGCTTAGCACAACACTCATACACACAAGATGTTCAGAAACAAGATTTTACTATTGATTGGTAGAATATCAGACAAGAAGTGACCTTATATATTACATCTCGTGTCAAATCACACACTGAAGGCCAATTGATTAAACAATATCAAACAAAAGTACAAATCCATCGATGATGAGTGTTGTTCGTAACTGAATTATCATCAATCCAATAGCAACAGTAAAAGCCATAACATTAAAACAATTCTCTTTATCATTTGCAATGTTCTCAGATGTAACACAGTTCTCAATTCAGATTGTAAAATAACTTTCCAATCCAAAACCTATTCCACGCTAATACGATCCTAAACCTACGAATCTAACGAATAGTTCAACAAGAATAGAATCAAAAACCAAAATCAAAATGAAAGAATAGTCACTGGTGACGAGAGAAGAGAGAGATTGAACGGCGGTGGCGACAAAGGAGAAGTGAAGGAACGGCGGCGAGATCCAACGGCAGCGGCGACGAGATCGAATGGCGGCAGGCGGCGAGATCGAACGGCAGTAGGCGACGAGATCGAGACGACGGTGTCAAAATCGAAGAAAGAAAGAGGAACGAAGTGGAGATTGGGTTTCGGAGAGATAGGGTTTCGTCGAGGAAATGGGTTTCGGAGAGATAGAGTTTGGCGCGAGTAATTAGGGGAAACTGAAAAGGAGAGAGGGAAGTGGCGAATTTAGGGCGCGGGAGGGGGGGTTTTCCCCGGCGTTTGCCAACGCCGGGCATTGACAAAATCGCTGACGCTTTTTAATAAACGCCGAAGAATGCCCCAGCGAGCAAAACACCCTAAACGCCGGGGTATTTACGCCATATATTCCTTCATATTTTGTAGCGAGGGGTTACATTTTTTGTTCTCATTCATATTTATTTAGTTGCATGAATTTCAGCTGGATTCATCTTAACGCTTTGGAAGAGAGTAACTGTGTGAAGATTTAGAACAGAAATAATTGAGTCAAAAGTCAATTTGTTTGTGCTAGCATAGAAGAATACTTGGAAGGAAGGGTGGGCACTTCCTTCGATCTCCTTTAACCGTCAGATTTTTTATCTTCATCAAGATGACATCTGCTGCTCCTCACTTGTCTGTTCTTGCTCATTCCTTCGAACTTTACGGTTGTTGGGAGTCAAATGCTATTCGTACGTGTTTGCGCTCCATGCTTTGTAATTATTTTTCATCTTGTAACAATCAAACAAAAGTTTAGGCCAAGGCCTCCATTTCGGAAAAAGAAGGAAAAAAAAGAATGTTAGTGGTGCACACTACTTGCAGCTTCGCAAGTAAAGGAGAGACAATGAATGCCAATAAAAAAGTAATGGAAACTCCTTCAATATGAATGATCCGGAATCTCATGATAATGTATGTGAATAGTCCTATTACTGATAGGGTTTTGGCCTCAAATACACGTAGGCACTGAGTACTTGAACTTGGAGGAGAAGAGGAGGAGACAAAGACAGCAAGAGAAGACAGTGTAGTCTGGAGAGTTGTGGTCGACCGACCTGGGGGTGCGGTCGACTGACCCAAACTGCTGAGAGTTCTTCAAGTGTACAAGGTCCAACAGAGGGAGTGATGGTCGACCGTGCAGTCGACTGGTCGTGTCTTGGGTTTGGCTCTACACGTTGCGGTCGACCGACCTTGGGGGTGCGGTCGACCGACTTCAGCGCTGATTGTTTTTGGGCTTACAAGTTTAAGGCCCAATAGCTGGATTTGTGTTTATCTTTTAGGGTCTACTTGGGAACTATATATATGACTGTAGACTTTAGAGTTTATATGATCTGCATAGAGAGATTTGGTGAGCCGTTATCATTGTTTAACTTCAAGAGGGGATTGTGTCGAGTATTTCAAAGGTGAGAGAGAGAAAGAGAGATTGAGAGTTGTAATCTCTTTTGTAATCTTTGTATTTCTTGGAGAATAAGAAGTATTGATTATCTCTGCATATTAATTGTGTTCTTGTAAAATCTTGCATATATTGTGGTGGCTTGTTCTTGATTCATCTAAGTCTTGGGAGTTTCTATTGTTTGTGGTGTGTTTCTGCTATTAGCACTACGAGTTGTGGTAGATTCTTCAACAAGTGGTATTCGAGCAACTAGGTTCAAGATGGCCGATAGCAAGACGAAGATCGAGAGATTCGATGAGAGTGACTTGGCGATGTGGAAGATTCAGATGATAGCATATTTTCGTCAGAAAGATCTTGATGGTTCGTTGTTTGATGAGAAGCCGGTAGGTGCAGACAAGGATGCGAAGGTCTTGGTGGATTGGAATCGTTTGGATCAGAATGCGCTGGGGCAGATTCAGTTGGGGCTGAGTAGGAAGGCGTTATTTCATATCTCGAAGGCAAAGACCATAAAGGAGGTTATGGAGATTCTCACGGATATGTATAGAAACTGTCGGCATCTGAATAAATTAGTTAATATGAAGTTAAGAGAAGGGGGTTCAGTAGCAGAGCATGTGAACAATTACTGTATGGTTTATAACCAGATGAAAGCTGCAGGTGGAACCCCTATTCCCGACAATAAGTATTTTCCGTATATTTTCTACAATTTGATTTTGATGAAGTTATTTTGTGCTAAATTTATTTCGGATATTTTATTAAAGTGTAATCTAATCGAAAATTTTAATCATTTCGAATCATGGTGTATTTTAATCCTACTTCTATTTCTGATTGATCGGTCATTTATATTTGAGCCTAAAACAAATATATTATTATTAGTGGATTATTTTAATGAGTTTGTCAAACCCGAATACTATTTTGTTATATAATTTTATTATGATTATTAATTGTTACTTCTGATTATATAATTTATTTTTCATTTACCGAATTATTTTATTTTCATATTTGATCTGATTTTCCTGGCGAATTCCAATTTATTTTTCAAGCCCAATTTATATTATATTCGTTTGTATGAATTATTTATTTAATTGGATTTACCAAGGCTTGAGCCTTGATTGTGGTTCTCGGGTGATAGGTGATGTCGTGCTGGCTCAACTCAATAGACTATTTCATGATTCTTCCGGAGCTTTTAGGCTTGTAGAGAACTTGCTTGAGTGGTTGATCAGTGAGGACCCATATGGAGTGTGCTTGAAAGTAGGGTCGCCTCCAGGAGGCCGTTACTAGAGCATATGCCATTTTTCCATCTTTCCGCATCAAGAAGCACCTTGCTTACATAGTAAATCGGCTTTTGCACCCATTCTTCTTCTCTCACTAACACAGCGCTGAGGGTTTGATCAGAGGTGGAGGATTGGTGAGATGTTTTTTAAGGCTTTCAAAGGCCGCTTGCTGTTCTTCCTCCCACTCGAAATTCTTTGCTTCTCGGAGCTTTGAAGAAAAGTAGGCATTTCTCTCCAGACTTGGAGAGAAAATGCCCAATGACGGATAGGCGGCCTGTAAGCTTCTGAACTTTCTTGTAGCTGGGGGAGACATGTTGAGGATGGCTTTGATCTTTTTAGGGTTGGCTTCAATTTCTCTCTGACTTACCACAAACCCCAAGAACATTCCTGAGGAGACCGAAGCCGCATTTCGAAGGGTTCAGCCTTATATTGTTGATCCGAAGTACATTGAATGCTTCTTGGATGTTGGAAACATGGTCTTCTTTCCTGAGGCTCCTTACGAGCATATCATCCACGTACACTTCCATGTTTCGATCGATCTGCTCTCTAAAGACTTGGTTCACCAAGTGTTGATATATGGCACCGGCATTCTTCAACCCAAAGGGCATGACTCGGTTGAATATATATATATGAGAAATCTAATTGAAAGCTTAAAATATAGAATAACCATATGCACTTGAAAGTTTGGTTAGAAATTTATCATAAACAAGTAAATATGATATATGATATACCATAGAACATTAAAAAAATATCATAGAATGGCATGCATGGGCTAAGTGAAAAATAATATTAAATTCATAAAATGGTAAAATGACATTTATGGCTATGTGAAAAATAATTAGTTTAAAAAAAATTAAAAATAGTTTAAAAATTAATTGGCCCACACAGGTTTTGAACCTACGACCATTACATTATTAATATGTCACTCTAACAAGATGAGCTAATAGGCAAACTATTGTTTCAAATTTTAGATAATACAATGTAATCGTATCGCAAAATAATTACATAATTTTTTTAAACATTGTAAATACTTAAAAAATACGGGACCCTATAAAATTAGGGACCCAAAGCAGTTGCTTGTGCTGCTTGGGCCCAAATCCACCCTTGATCAAGGGGGAGTTCGAAGGCATCGAGGGGAAGAACCGAGCCCCCCATGGTTCCTGTGTAGCAGACCCGAGCGGCATCCTGACTTCCCTTGGCTTCCCCCACTCTTGCAGTTGTAGGGAACTTCATTTTAAGGTGGTATGCTAATGCAACTGGTTGGAAGGCTGCTAACCCTGGGCGGCTGAAGATAGCATTGTAGGCAGACATCATGTCGACCACCATGAAGTCTAACTCTTCTATGCGAGCAGTCGGAGCTTTCCCTAAAGTAACGTCGAGGGTTACAATTCCCTCGATCATCATGGGGGGCTTCAGAAAATCCGTGGAGGGTGTATTCGACAGGCTTGAGGAGATCCCGCTTAAGTTTGAGGCCCTCAAATGCATTCAAAAAGAGGATGTTGACCGAACTGTCATTATCAACCAGGACTCGGCGTACTTCATGGTTTGCCATACACATGTTGATCACGAGTGTGTCGCAGTGCTTTCCAAGTCTCGATCTAAGAAGGTGATGCTAACTCCTGAACCTTTCGGGGGAGGGATGTTGTGTACGAAATTTACCTCTCAAACAAAGGTCTTCTTAGATGAGCTGGAGGCTCCCCCCATAGGTCCTCCATGGATTGCATGAAATGCCTCCATCCACCCTAACCACTGGAATTCAGTCGGCCTCTCTGTCCATTTGTTGGGTCCCCTCGGATGAGGGGGTTCGGTGTCATTTACCTGAGCAAATTTGGTAAGGTATCCTCATCGAACCAACGCCTCTGCTTCATCTTTAAATGCTCGGCACTCATTCGTAAGGTGACCATGATCCATGTGAAAGGCACACCAGTTGGTTTTATCCCGTCTTTTGCTTGGGGCATTCTATTTGGGGGGGGGGGGGGGGGTGTCGAGGGATTCCATCCTTGTGAACCTCCATAAGAATGGCGGATATAATTGCTTTTAGCAGGGTGTATTTTTTCAAGCATTTAGCAGGGTGTACTTTTCAAAACAAGGCATGGGAAGCGGGCGGTGCTGACTCGAGGCATCCTTCTGGGATTTTCGGGGTTCTTCTTCATTAGCGCCTTTCCGTTTGTTCCCAGATGATGGCATCTTTGGCTCTTGGGGGCGTATTACCTCTTCGACCTGGATGTACTTCTCGACTCTCTGAAGGAGATCGGAGAAATTCTGAGGAGGTCTTTTGACGAGGGAAGCTTTAAGGTCATCATGCTTGACATTGTATCTGAACGCGGCAGTAGCCACCGCAGCATCGAGTGAGGGAATGAATCTGGAGTCGGCGGTGAACCGCTGAACATAGCTTTTTAGGGACTCCCCGTCCCTTTGCTTCAGATCTAATAAGGAGGCACTGGTTTTTTCGGACTTTCGGCTAGTGATGAAGTGCATAAGGAAGAGTTCTTCAAGCTGATCGAAGGAAAATATAGACCCGCCTGAGGGCGAAAGAACCATTCTCGTGCTGAGCCCCTCAGAATTGCCGAAAAAGTTTTACATAGGATGGAGTCAAAGGTAACACCTCTGCCCCAAGCTCTCACAATTTATACATTTTATCAGGAAAATTATTTATAGTATAGTACAGCTGCCCACCACAAGTTGCCTCTCAAAAGGTGGTTAACCGGATTGTTGACTCTTGATCATAGGCTAAATTATTTATAGTTAATTATTTTTGTGTGATTCCCGATATGGGACTATTTTACTCTATTTCTCTCCTCTTAATCTCATGCACACAGTAGCCCATGTGGGCCGTTATGCCACGTCACACTTAAGAGCAACAGCACTGTCTCTCAATTCACCCGGGTGAGCCCTACTTGAGCGCCACGTCACCCCATGTGACGTCAGGCACAAGCAAGCAACAACATGTTGTTCCTTTCTTTTCCAGTGGGTCCCCCCATCTCATTTCCACTTATTTACACCTTTTGCCATTCACTTTTATTATATATATATATATATATATATATATATATATATATATATATATATATATTATATCCTTTAGAAATTACGGGGTGTTACATACACCTCCCTTCAGAAATCAGCGTCCTCGCTGAGCACTGGGCATGCACAATCTAGTGCAGGATCTACTTTCTAGCCGATGTGGAGCATCTGCTCTTCCATCCGCCCGATTAATCATGATCCCGGAATCCACCGCCTGATCAATCATAATCCCGGATTTAATTGAGCTGCCCTCCTATCCGCCCGACTAATCATGATCTCAGAATCCACCATCCGATCAATCATAGTCCCGGATTTAATTGAGGGCTCACCACAGTCCCACTATAGTCCCGGAATCCACCGCCCGACTATTTAGACATATCGCATACTCGGTGTCGAAAGTCGGCTCTGATACCATTGTAACGCCCTGCCCCAAGCTCAGACAATTTATACAATTTATCAGATAAATTATTTATAGTATAGTACAACTAGTCACCACAGGCTGCCTCTCAAAAGGTGGTTAACCGGATTGGTGACACCTGATCATAGGCTATATTATTTACAGTAAATTATTTTTGTGTGATTCCCGATATGGGACCATTTTACTTTATCTCTCTCCTCTTAATCCCGTGCACACAGTAGCCCATGTGGCCCCACTATGCCCCATCACACTCAAGAGCAGTAGCACTGTCTCTCAGTTCACCCAGATGGGCCCTACTTGAGCGCCACATCACCCCATGTTACGTCAGGCACAAGCAAGCAACAACACGTTGTTGCTTTTTTCCTAGTGGGTCCCCCCATCTCATTTCCACTTATTTACACCTTTTGCCATTCACTTTTAATATATATATATATATATATATATATATATATATATATATATATATATATATATATATATATATATATATATATATATATATATATATATATATATATATATTATCCTTTAGAAATTAAGGGGTGTTACATCAAATGCTTGATGGATCATCATGAGAGTTTTAAAACTCTCGACATGGTCTACTAGATCAGTTTTCCCGTTATATGGCTCGAATGGGGGGATCTTGAAGTTAACCGGGACGGGGGCCTCAATTATCTTTCTGGAGAAGGGGGGTCTGACGGGACGGTATCTCCTTTCCTGTTTTTCTTCTTCCTATTTCAGCAATGCTAGACGATCTTCCATCTTTCTAAGGCGTTGAAGAACATCCACTTGTCGGCCAGATTTAGAGGACCTATTGGATTCATCACGTTGAGGAGTGGGATGATGGCGGATGGTTTGTTGGCTCTTGCCAGGAGTGGCATTGAGGGCTTTGAGGAGCTCACCTTTGAACTCTCGGAGCTCAGTTCTAGTGACAGGTACTTCTTCCTCCCTTCCTCTTCTGGGGGGTGCTCTGCTGGTCGAGGTTAATTGCCTTCTTTCTCGGGGAGAAGTTCTTTTGTGGTCCTCAGAGATCGGTGGCTTCTTCGTCCCCTAGGAGAGGGGGATCTTTTTCGTCTTCTGGGGAAAGGAGTTCTTTCTTGCCCACTGGGGGAGGGAGTTCTCCTATGTCATGGCCTTCGAGGAGAAGGGCTTCTCTTGTCTCTAGGTGGTTTGGAATGAATATCTTCTTTTCGGGTTCTCCTCTCGTTAAGGTGGATTTGATGGTTAGAGCCTTGCTGGCAGTTGGTGATGACCTGACGATGGTCAGGGTTGTGGTTGTGGCATGGTGGAAGGAGTTGAGGTGTAGACAGAATCCATGTGTTCGACAAAGGGTGTCACGCCCCGCTTCCCATTATGCAGAAATACGGGTACGCAACTGAAGCCCAGTGAATGATATAAGTATGCTAACTCATATCATCCATAAGATGTATAATACCAGTAAGCTCAACAATATAATAATAATCACAGGAACAAGAATATAATATCATAACCAATATCTAAGATACAAGAACTTACAAAAAAAGTCTAAGAATCCACAATGCAGTAAACAGTTCGCCAAGTTATATCCCATCGCTATACCTATATAACATTAACTGAAAAGAAAGATAAATGGTACCTATTAGAGCAAGCTACGGGCCTCAAGTAGTACAAACAAAATGCAACAAGAACGGGGATATATCAAGGAATAGAGGATCATGTATACAGGAAACAAGTCATATAATGTAAAAATACAACATGTAAACGAGGATCAAGTAAACATGACATATAAATAGGAATCATGAAACTGGTAAATTGAACATGTAACATGTAAACAGGAATCATGAAACTGGTAAATAGGAATCATATAACTTGTAAACATGACATGTAACATGTAAACAGAAATATACATGTGCTCAGTGTTAATCTTAAGTCTATTTATTTAATCAGTCCTATCTAATGCATGCAATCCTGCGTCCCATACCACAGGTTTGGGTGCATACAAACATGTGAATGTTTAGACTCTAGTGGTGAATTATATAGGGTCATGCACTCAGGAAACCATGTAAATCGGAATCTTGTAGTCAAGGGGTGGATTCTAGAGGTGGCTCTCATAGAGTCTAGAGGTGGCGCCCGACGTGGCACTTAGTTCTACGTGGCACTTAGTTTCATATAACTTACAATAGAAATTATTCTGGAAAACACGGGTCCTCTTCCGAGTACATTCTCCTATATTGTCCAATACTAGGTCTTACCCTTATTACCCCGGTTTGTTATTCTTTTATAATAATTAAACATGAACATGAGACAATGAGAACAGGTATCAGGACATGATCAAGGAAGTATCAAGGGCTATGCAAGACATGTAATGTATTTCAGTTCATAAATGCAAAGAACAACATATATATCTATATTTTTTTTAAAAACATGGAAATACGAATACTGGACGACAAGACGTTGTTGCACAAAAATCGACTTTTCCGCTGCTACAGGAAAGCAATTTGGTTCCGTCAGGAGTTATAGAAACTAGACTCCCTGCCGGTTCCGACGCATATTCACACAACATATTATAGTCACGGCAGCTAAGTCTAATAATTGATTCTTTACTGGTCTAGTGTTCTATCAGCAGCCTAGGGTCAAGTTTATATATATATAGATCAACATATATATCAAAATTGTAAAGTGAATCCTAATCATGTCTAGTAACATGCTGATAAATTTCAGGTCTTTATTTTACTGTTAACATGATGTTTCAATTAGTTAACTGAGAAGTTATGCTACTACACAGTAATCTGAAAATTAGAAACCATAAAGTACTAAAAATGTGATAACTTGCAGCCTACAACTCAGAATATGGATTCGTAAGAAGTTCCAGAAACTAGACTCATTGGGCTACAATAATCATTTAAAAGTTCTAATTGATTTGTAACATCTGTTTTTTTTAAATCCTTAAATATTTGATTTGTATTATTTTTATTTATGATTTTGAGTATATTTTATTATATTAATCGATTTTATTTTATTTTATAATGATTAAATTGGAATTCGGGGTTAAACGAGAAAAAATTGGAAATATAGGAGTTTTGAGGTGAGTTTTCTTGGAAGAGACGATTCTGATTTAACCCGATATTTTTCCTGTGTACTTGTGTATAAGAGAGGGTTGGATAATTGCTAATTTGAAGGAGTTACTTTTTCTTAGCAAGAAGTTAGAAATTTTGGAGTTCGGGGTTGAAAATAACCCGAAAAATTAGCATTTTATGTGAAATTGGGCCTTAGACCATAACCCTAACCCCTTCACCATTTAAAATCCTCATATTTACAACTTTTCCACTCACTTTTTCTTCCCCTTTCCTTCCTTCCTTTCCTGGCCGAACACCCCCCCCCCCCCCCCCGGGCGAAACCCAAAATACCCTAACTTAAGGGTTGTTCAATCAACCCTCCTTCCCCACTCCAAGCTTTGATTTGTTTGGGGATTTTGATAGAGTTTTGCGTGCTCTTCAGCGTGGTGGTGTTGATTTGTGGAGAGAAATCCGTGAAGGTATACCAAATTGTATCTTTGTGATTGAATTGAATAATTTTCATTTCTTATCATAAAAATTGTGGTAGGATGATGTTTAGAGTATGTATAATATGCTTAAGGTAAAATATTTCAATTTTTATGTTATAATATGGAAATTTCATTAAACCTAGGATTTGAATTTAGGAATGGTAAAGTGAATTATATCTATTGTATGCTAGTAATTATTTTGGATGATGTAGGACATTATGGAATAATTTAGAAGCATTTATGATAAATTTTAATAATTATTTGAAAATTATAAGGAATTTTCCCGGTATCAGGAAATTGTAAAAAATAGAGTTTATTGGTATAAACAAGATAAGTGTGGAAAAATATGTATAAATAATAGACATTATTCCCGAGATGTAGATGTAAGTTAATTTTGGGATATAGAAATTTAGTTGGGTTATTTTACTCTTAAAATATAAAATATCGATTAGAACTACTCCGATCGAGGGGTAAAATTTGGAGTTGAGTATAGAATTAGAGAATTGTTGATTTGACATACGTAGATTGTTTATGATGTATGAGTACATCCGATGTGAATTCAGGGGTAAATATTGTTTGTATTGAGTTAATGGCTTATGGGTTCTATAATTTTCCTGATAGGTGTGAAAAAGTGAAGTTTGATTAGTGACTGGGCGAGCGAGGAGCATATTCCTGTCGGTTCGTCAGTTGAGTATGACCATACTAGATATACTTTATGTTGTGGTAAAATTATAGACTTATCTAATGTGAATTGTGATAGTTATGGCCGGATAAAGAATTAATGGAAAATACAGAATTTTGATTGTTGAAATTATGCTATGTGGTATAGTTGCATGATTTTGAGTAATTGATGCTATTAGTGATATATTGGGTTTATATATGATAATATGAAGTAATTAGGGCATGGTGTGCGTGTGCTATGCGGGTCATAAATAGAAATTCTATATATATGATATTATGATGTGCTAAATGGCATGGTGCACGTATGACATGTGGGTGATACATGAGAATTGGATATGATAAAAGATGAGATTAATGGCTTGACATATGTATGATATGCAGGTAATTAAGGTGAAATAATAGGTGGTAAATGATAAGATAAATATTCCATGATAATATGATAAGACAAATAACATGGTATATGCATAATATGCGGTAAAATGATAAGATAAATAAACCTTGATAATATGATAAGATAAATAGTCTGGTGTATGCATAATATGTGATAATTTGTTAAGATAAAAGAAGAGATGATATGCAATAATAAAATGGGATAAAAAGATGATATGAAAATGATTATAAAAGATAAATTTTGTTTACCAGTGCCTACAGAAATCCTGGGGGTTTGGGCTAGACCTCCAAAAACCCAAGAACCGGCTTGGGGTGCGGTGTTTATTACCCAAACTATGTTTGGGGTGCGATCTTATATTGCCCAAGCTATCGGCTTGAGGTCCGGTTATTACCCAGCTTACCTGGGGTGCGGTGATTATTACCCAAGCTATCGGCTTTGGGGTACGGTGTATATTACCCAAGTTCTACTTGGGGTGCGGTGATTATTACTCAAATTGTATTTGGGGTGCGGTGTATATTGTTAGAGATTATGAGAGATAATAGCAATAGAAATTAGGGTTAATATCCTAAACTAAGGTGCTTGAGATATTTACCCCAGGTATCAAAATTGGAATACCTAGACTACTATCACAAGCCAGTATTTATAAGATAAATACTGGTTTGGGTACTGGGTTCTCAACCCACTCAACCCGCATTACGATATCCATACAATTTGTACGTGTAACACACGTTTTACCCATAGAATGATATTACACATAATATTATTCATATAGTGAGAATATACCTATATATCCAACAATCTCCTCCTATATTCTCAATATATAAACGTACTGGATTATCTCATCAGTTCAACATAAAGCTGACTGGTTGATAGTAGTCTTTAAATAGAAGAAATGCATCACTCAATGTACAGTTCATAAGCACTAAATCAACTATAAATCCGAATAGTTCAAAAAGACTAAACCAAAATAATTAAATAGTTCTCAAACCATATCACAACAGAATAGTTCACAATAACTAAACTAACTGGAGTAATCTGTCATAGTTTCAAAGTTAAACAAAGCAAATAAACTTAAAGAACAAAATAAGAGTTTTAAGCTCAATGAACACAAGAGTCTTAAACTCAACAGAAGTTTTACCAAGCAAGTGACTAATTTATTCTCGAAAGAAATAAACTGAAACTCTATCCTTGCACACTGCTTTATGTTTACTCTTCCATTTTGAGAAAATCATTATTTTGAAATTTATGTTGACAAATTCAACTCCTCCATCTTTGCTAGCTTATTGAAAACAAGAATATCAAGAGACGCATTTCCAAGAATTCCAACGAATGACAAAGTATCTACTTCCACAAAAGAACTTAGTACAATTCATAATTAGCTTAGCAAAAATATAACACAAGCATCACAATCAAGTTTTTTTAACTAAATAAAGAACAAGAACTATTATAGTTTCTACACAAGAACGATACTATGTTTCATATTGGAATGATAGAATAATTCAATCAATTATGGTTAATTCTGAATCATCAAAATTGGAATGAAATAAGATACCATAAAAGAGATATATAATCAAAATTGAAATGATATAACGATATTTTAAACATCGAAAACACATCGACAAGTTTTCATGTTTCGTATTGGAATAATATGATTAATCTAAGTAAATTCTTTAGATAAATAATACCATCAAAATTGGAATGACATTAAATATTTGTGAAATTTATGTGAAATCATCAAAATTATCTAAAACATGTCAACTGCCTAAAATTGGTGCTTAAGTTTGAACTTCTCTATGGCTCCAATTGGATTCTAAATTTCAAAACAATTAGGATGTTAAGCTTTGACTCAATAGCTTTTAATTCCATTTCCCCCATAGTTTTGATAATTAGATTACTTTCAAGTCTCTTAGCAAGAGCATTAGCCATATTTTATTTCAATTGCACTTTATTTATGAGAAAGTTCAACTAGGCTTTTTTCAGCCTTAATATACTTCTCTTACAATTATAGAGTGAGTTATGTGCTATAGTGCATTATAGCTTGATAGTCGCATAATAGAATTAGAGAGTTACTTAAACTTCTTAATGGATGACTAGCAATAAATTCTTCCATCCACTCAGCCTTTTCCCTTGCAGATGATAACACATAGAGGTCTGATTTCATAGATGATAGAACAGTGCCTGTTTGCCTTTTAATTTCCATAACATTTCTGTTCCTCCTAGTGTAAACACATATCCACGAGTTATCGACTTTCACTAAATTCTGAGCATCATAATGCATCTGATCAGCCATTTATTTGAAGAATGACTAGAGTAGCACAAAGCAAACTCTTGAGTACCACTCAGGTATCTTATTAGCCTCTTAAGGGCACTCAAATGTGTATGGGATTATTAGTGAATCTGCAGATCATACCTACCTCAAAGAATATGTCTATTCTAGTGCAGATCTTTGTATACATGAGACTTTCAATTCTTTTAGAATGATCTACCTGTCTCATAGTTGCACTATCATTAGGTGTCAACCTTTTATCATAATCATAAGGTATTTCAAAACACACTTTCAATCACTATATCCCTACGTTTGAAACACATTATTGATTTGATGAGTTTGACTAAGGGTTATCCCTTGCCAACTGAAACTCACCCTTATACCTATGGTGTCCACAATACCTAGGTTTTTCATGTTGAATTCTTTGGATAGCACAATTTTAACTTCATTTGTAATAGAGAGGTTATTTCCAAGAACACGCATGTCAACAAAACAAGTAAATAATAGCCACTATATTTGACACACCACAAAGTTAAAGGCACTGATCTGAATTACTTGATTCATATACTATGCTCTTTAAGAAATTTGTCAAATTATTTATTCGTCGGCTATACATGTTTTAAGAACATACAATTATTTTACTAAATTGTAAATCTTGTTCACTAAACATATTAGTTCAAAACTTTCCAATACAAAACATCAAGTACAAATTTTTTTTAGTACAAAACTGTTTAAATATCCTTTATGAATAACAAAATTTTCAACAGATGTAAGGGTAAGAAGAATTCTTATTTAGCAATATGACAAACATGTAGTAGACATCAAATAAATCTACCCCATTTTTCTCAGTCAATCTATTAGCTACTAAAATACATTAAATTTGCTACTGAACAATTAAAATTAAGTTTCTTCTACAAAACCTCACTTACTTACTATAGTTTTAGCCCATTTTAGCAGATCAACTAATTTAAAGTATTATTGTATGACACAAATTCATCTCATTGTCTACTAAAGACTCTTCTTTGCTCATTTGCCATTGAAGTTTTAAGTGTCAGTAAGGCTGGTTCTTGATTCCAACTGTGAATCATTGACCGTGTCAGTAGGACTAGATCATTTTATACATTTATCTTTGATGAACACATCCTTAAAGAACTCTGCAAGTCTAGATTCTTCTAATACAAATTAGATAGATCTAACATCTGTCCACAAAATTACATTCTGAAATTTCTAAATATACACAAATATTTGTTGTAGGTCCTACTTTAGGCCTTCTAGGGTCATGTACTCTAACAAATGTATCACAACACAAATTTTCATTTTCACAAAATTATTTGTATTTTCATGCCATGAACTACAAGGTATATTCAATTTAGAGTGTAGTAACACATTAGAGATATGATTAACAATACAATATCACCCACAGTCACACAAAGTCAAACAATAGTTAATAATACAGAATTCAATATTTCACTAAGTGTTTGATTCTAACTTTTATCAATGCCATTTTGACTGTTGTAAATAGAGTGCACTAGAGATTATGCCAAATGTAAACTTCTCTAAAATTGTTAAAACATATTCACCACCTCAATCAAATCTGAAACCTTTTGATCTTAGCATTTAACTAGATTTTTAATTCATCAAAATTGCGAGTGCCACATCCTCCATATATGTATAATAAACATTCAATAATCATCTACATAGGTGATTAAATACTTCTGACCAATTATCGTCCTATCTAGTCACAAAGCTGCTAAGATCACAAATATCAGAATGTATTGACTCAAGAAGTTGTGTGCTCCTAGAGACCATACTAAATAATTTTTTAGTGATCATAATCTGAGCACAACTTTCATACTTGTTATATTTAATGGAGTGTCGTTTAGCAGAGTTATGAGTTTTAACAAGAACAAATAATTTAATATATAGTTCTCAAATCCTAGCCAATTATGCTATGTTCAGGAACTATATACAATTAGAACTATTATTATTAATTGTCTCATTTGTTAAACTCAACTTATACATGCGACTAACAATATATACATATTATAAGAGTTAATACAAAATTACTCTATCACATCTTACAAAATTGTTTGCTTTATCTAATGGTTCTAACAATGTCCACTTGCTTAAACATAGTAAGCAAAATTTTCTTTATTCGTTCTTCATCATCTTCGAAATACTAAACGAGATAATGACTAACATATTATAATTCAACTTTGCACACGCAGTACAATGAACGAGAAAGAACAAAACGTAACTAATGGAGTCATATCCTGCATTAAAAAATGCTCTCTTTTAAGTTACAGACATTTGTTATACATCTTATACATCAAATTATTATTATTTTTATTATTAGAGAAGCAAATATGTAATCTCACACAAACTGCAAATAATGGATTTGTCAAAATATCTATACACATAGTATGATAAAATACTTAACAACGCTAAACATGCTAGTTTTCAAAGCGAGAATAACTATGATCTAAAACTCTCAATCATGTGATCAAATGCATAAAATGTTAACACATTCATCACATGAAAACACTAAGAGATTAGAGTAGATTATACTGACACTTCAAGTTAGAAGTGTTTTCCAAATTCGATGGAGAAGCCTGCGTAGTGCAGACTTATTCAACCGTGATGCAAATCTATCGTCTCCAATACACACAATTTGTAAGTAACTTCAAAGTTCCTACATTCATCAAATTGTTAAAGATTAGCCAATTAAAAAAATTATTAGCATTATGTAATTCACAACAATTTAATTGGAGATTCAATTTTATAGTCAAAGCCTATAATTTATCAAAATAAATATTTGATCCTTAGCACGTAGCTAAAGTAGTTATTCAGACTTGTATTTAATTAAACAATACTTAATACGGTTTTGAACTTTAGCACTTAGCAACAAAATTCAAACAAATAATTAAATAACAATTTAAATTTGGTGAAGAACTTATCTTTAATTTAGATCTGAATTAGAAGTACACTACAGTAGATCCAGTCTTCTCCCTAAACACGAAATACAAAACAATACCCAATGGATTGTCCCCACTGGTTAGATCCAGATCTGATTTCTTTTGGCTAGATCTGGATCTGATCCAACATTCCAAACACCAAATAGCAAATCTCCAACCAATAGAGCAGCCGTTGGATTGGATCTGAGTCTGAATCTGCTCTAACAGTCCAAACACCAAACAGAAATCTCCAACCAATAGAGGAGCTATTGGACTGGATCCGAATCTGGATCTGCTCCAACAGTCCAAACACCAAACAGCAATCTCCAACCAATAGAGAAGCTGTTGGAATGGACCTGAATCTGGATTTGCTCCAACTGTTCAAACACCAGACAGCAATCTCCAACCAATAGAGCAGCTATTGGACTGGATCTGAATTTGGATCTGCTCCAACAGTCCAAACACTAAACAGCAAAAACGCCCAATTAAAAAATTGGATCTGAGTTGTCTCTTCTTCTCCTTCTATTTCACATGAAGATCAATGGAGAAGAAGGTGGAGGATGAGACAACATCGACTAGAGGCTGGGTTGGGCAACCTCCGGCGACGGCAGCCGCTCGCGCCCAACGATGGCAGGGATGGTGGCGGCGGCTCGTAGCTCGCACCGAGCGACGTTGGCGGCTTGCACCGAGCGATATCAGTAGCTCGCGCCCAGCGACGTCAGGGGTGGTGGTGGCACCCAGCGACGGCGATGCCCAGTGATGGTGACACCCAGTGATGCGACTGCGATGCATTTGCGATCAGATTTCGGCAACATCGGTGATGCCAGTGGAGGGGGCACCTATCGGCAGTCGTGGGTGCCGGCTACGGCAATGGGATCCAACAAGATTCATCTTCTCTCTCTTAGTCTCAAAATTAATTATAGATATCTCAAGATTGTTAGAGATTATGAGAGATAATAACAATAAAAATTAGGGTTAATATCCTAGACTAAGGTGCTTGAGATATTTATCCTAGGTATCAAAATTGGAATACCTAGACTACTATCACAAGCCAGTATTTATAGGATAAATACTAGTTTGGGTACTGGGATCTCAACCCACTCAACCCGCATTCCGATATCCA
Source organism: Hemerocallis citrina (assembly GCA_017893485.1). NCBI lineage: Eukaryota > Viridiplantae > Streptophyta > Magnoliopsida > Asparagales > Asphodelaceae > Hemerocallis > Hemerocallis citrina. The sequence goes on from CM030368.1 coordinate 88,668,432, forward strand.
TACAATTAGTACGTGTAACACACGTGTTACCCATAGAATAATATTACACATAATATTATTCATATAGTGAGAATATACTTATATATCCAACATATATTACTCAAGTTCTACTTGGGGTGTGGTGTATTCCCTCACTGGCATGGGCTGGGAGGAAGACGTAGTCTCGAACATGTAAGACCCTTGGTGGGCAGTGGTCTGCATATTTATTGGGCTATCGGCTTCGGTATTTGGGATGCTGTGGGGCAATGGTCGACAAATTAATAAAATGGGTAAATATGAAAAGAAAATAAGAAATTAAAGAAAGTACACAATTGTTGCCGCTAATTCTGGTGTGGGGGCAAACAGATAGTATTTGTGGATTCTTAGGAAAACTGAATAGCAAACCTGTTATCTGTTCCGCCGGAGTTTGACACTGTCTCCCGCCGTACACCTGCAAAAAGTGCGAGACACCGGGGTTGTTCTCCGCGACGCACCCTCCGACGCTCAAGTCAGTAATCAGGAATGACTATGAGAGAGCGCAAAAACTGGGAAAAGATTGATTACCTCTTAATGGAGATGGATGGGGGGTATTTATAGGTGCCGCTGGGATCATATTAGGAATGTAATCCCCCTGTGGTTAGATAAGGAATGTAATCCCTAATCCCCAGTGAAGGGATAGACATGAATCAGGGCCGTTGATTAGGATTTAATCAGAAACCCTAATTTTATCCCTTCCAGACCGGGTTTGCTGCGGGTTGAAATCCACACCCAGTTGAGGTGGATCCGTTCGCGGGTAAGTGGGTCTTCGGGGAGGAGAACCAGTACCCGCTTCGGACCCGTTGGTAGATGAAATTACCGTTTTACCCCTAGGCTTCAAGATTCATGCTCGATTTGGACGGTTCCGATTTAACCCCCTTTTTAGCCATATCACGAGCCCCCCACTCCTAAAGACTGAGTTTGATCAGCCTTTGAGGAGTAGTTTTACTGTTTTAATGGCTAGTAGAGTTGTATCGGAGTCCAAATGGAGGGTTTTGAATCTCGAAGGGGGTAGTGAGGTGATTTTTCAAGCTGTAAGCTGTTCTTGAGCTTCTCTATATATCCGGTGGTTTTTATCTATTTTTTCGGATTATTTATTTAGTTTTGCGATGTGTTAACCAGTCGTTCGGGGGTCTTAACAACACATTCTAGGCAATAATTGTTCGTTCAGGGGCTCAAAAATATTCCCCCGAATTTATAATTATTTTCTAGAATTTCTAGTTAATTTTCCCGAACTTTTAGTAACTTTTTCGCAATTTTTAAATAAATAAAAGGATTAAAATAAATAAAAACTAATTTTTAATACCTATTTATGGCGTGGCGCGATCTGGGCCCTCTATCAGCGTCGAGCGCGATTTTCTGGGTGATCGATCGATCCGAGTTCCTCGGAAGATAGCTTCTTCGTATACGAGGGTCGGTTCCTTGTCCCCTCGGCTCGGCGGCTCGGCACCTAGCTTGGAATCAGCCGAACTACGTGGTGTGATCCTGAGCGTCCATCTCAGTACGGATCCCCAAAAAGCATTATCTTGTCGTTTAGCGAACGTGGCAAGATCTGGGCCGTCCATCACGACGAGCGCATTTTTTGACAAGATCCAACAGCTGAGAAGGGTCGGCGGATTTTTTCTCCATATATGAGGGTCGGTTCCTCGTCCCTTCGGCTCGGCAGCTCGGCACCTAGCTCGGAATCAGCCGAACTACGTAGCTTTGTTGACGAATGGCCGCTCTTTCTCGGATCTCATCAATTAGGTCCAGATTTGCTCGGAGCTCTCTGGCATTCTGTTCTTCTTCATAAGCCATTAGACGAGGAGAGGGTATACCAACTTCTAGGGGGATCATAGCTTCGGACCCATAGGTGAGATTGAACGGAGACTCTCCTGTGGGGGTCCGTTTTGTGATGCGGTTGTTCCACAGCACGTTGGGAAGCTGATCGACCCATAAGCCTTTGGAACATTTATCCAACCTCTTCTTAATGCCGGAGAGGTCTGTCTGTTAGCATTCTCGACTTGGCCAACTAGGGATGGGAAACGGAGGAGAATCGGTGTTGGATGGCGAGGTCTTCACATAGAGCTTGGAAGACAGCCCCCGTGAACTGGGTTCCGTTGTCTGTTATGAGGACCCGAGGGACCCCGAATCGGCAGATGACATCCTTCCAAAAGAACTGAATGACCTTGTTCTCAGTGATCGTGGCCAAGGGCTCGGCCTCTATCCATTTTGAGAAGTAGTCGATTTCCACGACTAAGAATTTGAACTGACCGGGGGGCGGTGGAAATGGTCCTAGTAAATCCATCCCCCACATTGCGAAAGAGATTGGACTTGATAGGGAAGCAGGTGGAGCTTGTGGGAGGCGTCGGATGTCGGAGTACTTCTGACAAGAGCTGCATTACCGAACGTGTCGTTCGGCGTCTCGTAAGAGAGTGGGCCAGAAATATTCGTAATTCAACACTTTGAGGGCTAAGGATCTGGATCCCAAATGTGCCCCGCCGATGCCCTCGTGAAGTTCTTGTAGGGCGTAGTTGGCCTGCTCGGAGGAGAGGCATCTCAGGTAAGGCATGCCGTCTACCTGTGTGAAGGAGCGTTTATATAGGATGCCTCCGATTAATGTGTAACGCTCGGCTCGGGTTCTCAGTCTTCGAGCTTCGTTAGGATCTTCGGGGAGGAGTCCGTCCCTCAAGAATTCAATGAGGGGTTTCATCCAGTTATCTTCAAGCAGGACAAGCAGCGACTCCATAGAGTCGGAAGTTTCATCCTCTATACTTAGCTTCAGAAGGACCTCTATCAAGACGGTCTGCTCGAGACCTTGAAGGGAGGAAGAGGCTAGTTTGGAGAGGGCATCGGCCTGAGCATTTTCTTCCCGGGGTATTCGTTGGATGAGGGCTTCTTCAAATAGCGCCATGAGGCTCTTGACCTTGGCTAAGTACTTAACCATTCGGTCATCCCGTGCTTCATACTCGCCGAGGACCTGATTTACGACCAGCTGAGAGTTGCTAAAGATCCAGAGGCATTGCGCCCCTACATTGCGGGCCATCCCAAGGCCGGCTATGAGTGCCTCGTATTCTGCTTCGTTGTTAGAGGCCTTGAAGTTGATACGGAGGGAGTATTGGAGGATGAAGTCATCTGGTTCTGCCAGAATGACCCCGGCTCCGCTTCCCTCGTTATAGGAGGATCCATCCACATAGACCGACCAGACAGGTGGTCCCTTCATTGCTTGGCTAAACTCGGGGATAGTACTTTCAACGATAAATTCTGCTAAGGCCTGAGCCTTGATCGCGGTCCGAGGCTGATACGTTATATCGTGCTAGCTCAGCTCGATAGACCACTTCATAAGGCGACCAGAGGTCTCTGGCTTGTGGAGCACTTGCTTCAGCGGTTGGTCGGTAAGAACGACCACCGAATGGGACTGAAAATACGGGCGAAGCTTTCTCGGGGCCATCAGGGCGTAAGCCATCTTTTCTATCCTCGGGTAGCAGAGCTCGGCATCCCGAAGTACTTTGCTCACATAGTAGATGGGCTTTTGAGCCCAGTCTTCTTCTCTTACTAAAACGGCGCTGAGGGTCTGCTCGGAGGCTGCTAGGTAGAGGTAGAGGGGTTCACCAGGAATGGGTTTGCTGAGAAGTGGAGGGTTGACGAGGTAAGCCTTGAGCTGGTCGAACGACTCCTGTTGCTGCTGACCCCATTCGAAACCTTTAGCCCCTCTGAGGGCCTTGAAGAAGGGGAGGCATTTCTCCCCGGACTTCGAGAGAAAATGCCCTATGCCGGCTAAGCGGCCTGTTAGCCTCTGAACTTCCTTAACATTCTTGGGAGGGGCCATGTCCAATATGGCCTTGATTTTCTCAGGGTTGGCTTCAATCCCTCGTTGGTTGACCATGAAGCCGAGGAACTTTTCTGACGAGACACCGAACGCACACTTGTTCGGATTGAGTCTCATGTTGTGCTTTCTCAGAACATCGAACGCCTCCTGTAGGTCAGTCACATGATCGGCTCCTCGGATGCTTTTTACAAGCATGTCATCAACATACATCTCCATATTCCGGCCGATTTGAGCTTGGAAGACCTTGTTGACGAGGCGTTGATATGTTGCGCCTGCATTCTTCAAACCGAAGGGCATAACCCTGTAGCAGTAGAGGCCCTGGTCGGTCACGAATGAGGTCTTCGGGATATCCGGAGGGAACATCCGAATCTGGTTGTAGCCTGAGAAGGCGTCCATGAAGCTGAGGAGCTCATGTCCCGAGGTGGCATCAATCAGAGTGTCAATACTCAGAAGAGGGAAGGGATCCTTGGGGCAAGCCTTGTTTAGATCGGTAAAATCGATACAAATCCTCCAAGTCCCATTGGACTTCTTCACCATTACTACTTTCGACAACCACTCGGGATAGTTCACCTCTTGTATGAACCGGGCCTTTAAGAGCTTGTCCACCTTCTCTTTTATAGCTAGCTGGCGCTCGGGGGCGAACTTGTGCCTCTTCTGTTGAACCGGTTTGGACCCCGAAACAACGCTGAGGTGGTGGACTAAGAGCTCTTCGGAAATTCTGGGCATGTCTGTAGCTGACCAAGCAAAGAGGTCTCGGTTCCTTCGGATGCACTGTACTATGTCCGAGCATAGGGCGGACGGGAGGGTCTTGCTAACAAGGAACTTTCGAGTTGGATCCTGCTCAGAGAAGAGCACTTCCTCTAATTCATCCACCGGCTCGGACGTTGGTCGGGCAGCATCTTGGGGGATTTCCAGAGTTTCTAGGGATAGGACTGGACCGAGGGTAGAGGTCATGTAGCACTTGCGGGCCGTTTCCTGATTGTCTTTTACTTTCCCTACTCCGGCCCGAGTGGAAAACTTCATTTTGAGGTGATAGGCAGAAGGGACGGCTTCAAGGGCGGCTAGGCCGGGCCGACCCAGAATGACGTTGTAAGCTGCAGGAATATCTACGACCATGAAGTCCATCAACTCCGTTCGGGTAGTAGGAGTTTTGCTAGCGGTTACATCGAGGGTGATCGCCCTTTTAATAGTCACTGGCACTCCCATGAACCCATGGAGCGTATAGCCGACGGGCTTGAGTCTGTCTCGGGAGAGCTTTAGGCCTTTAAAAGCGGCGAGGAAGAGGATGTTAACGGAGCTGCCATTGTCCACTAGGATCCTCTCCACTTTGAAGTTCGCCATATGGAGATTGATGACGAGTGCGTCACAATGGGGGGTGCGGACACCTTCAAGATCTTCGTCTGAGAATGTGACGGGCACTCCGAGGCCTTTAGGAGGAGGGGTGGCGCGAACCGAATTGACTTCCCTAATGAATGCCTTTCGAGAGGAGTTTGAGGAGCCCCCCATTGGGCCCCCATGAATGAGGTGGAGGACACGCTCCTCTTCGAAGTTAGGCGTTTCATCGCGTTCAGGTCGCTTGTTAGCCCCCCGAGGCGAGGGAGGAAGTTCGGCTCGGTCCTTTCTTACGAACCTGGTTAGCTGCCTCCTCTGGATGAGGGCTTCTATCTCATTCTTCAAGGCCCGACAATCATTGGTGTCGTGGCCATTGTCCCGGTGATAACGGCACCACTTCTCTTTATCCCTCTTCTTGGCGGGGGTGTTCATCCTCGGAGTAGGAGGTATGATCCCTTCCTTCTCAACTTCCATCAGAATGGTGGAGACATTGGTGGTGAGAGGAGTAAATTTCTCAAATCTTGGGGGAGGCCGGAGCTGGCCGGCACTATCCTTCTGGAGCTTCTTGGCTCCCTCCTCTTCTGTTCCCTTTCTCTTAGACCCGGAGGAAGACCCCTCCAAGTGGGGGCGGTGCTCAGCTTCTTCGGCCCGAATATACTTTTCGCTCCGGAGGAGGAGGTCTGAGAAGTTCTGGAGGGTTTTTTGGTGAGGGAGGAGCGGAGGCCGGAGTTGAGGACATTGGACTGAAATGCTGCTGCAGCGACCGACTGGTCGAGGGATGCTATGGACCTGGCTTCAGCTGTGAACCTCTTCACATAGTCTCTCAACTTCTCACCCTTCTTCTGGTGGAGGTACAGTAGCGAGATGCTGGTCTTCTCAGTTCTGCAGCTACTTACGAAGTGGATGACGAAGAGGGTCTCGAATTGCTCGAAGGAGAATATCAAGGATGGGGCAAGGTGAGAGTACCATTCTCGAGCTGGGCCCTTGAGAGTTGCGGGGAAGGTTTTACAGAGCAGGACATCGGAAGCTTGATCGATGAGCATTAGGGTCTTGAAGCTTTCGATGTGATCGACGGGGTCAGTCTCCCCGGAATAGGTCTCAAATTGAGGAGGCTTGAAGCCGATTGGTACGGGTGCATCCATTATGGTTCGAGAAAAAGGAGGTCGACTAGGACGAAGGGTCCTTCCTCTAAGCTCCTCTTCTCGGTCTAACTGACCCAAGCGCCTCTCCATTTCGTGGAGACGGCGGTAGACGGCATCATCCCTTCGACGGTAATCAGCCGAGCCTCTAGACTCGTCTTCGTACGAGGGAGAGCGGGGGCTACGACGACGGTAGCTCCTGGAGCGGCGAGGACTTGGCATATGCCAAGAGTTGCTAGGAGCTGGAAGAGGAGTTAGGGACCGTCGGAGAGGACTTCGGACCGGAGGAGGAGAGGGGATCTTTGGAGCATTGGTGTTAGGACAGAGATTGAGAGCTTGCAGGAAGGTCGCTTGGAACTGCTGGAACTCGGCACGGGTGATGGGTGCCTCATCGTTCCTAGGCTGTTGCCGACCTGCAGGGGAGTGTGGTCTTCTTCTGTGATGCTCGGGGGATTCTCTCCGCCCCCTTCGGATGGGGGACCTTCTGTTGTCTCGGTGGTGAGGAGATCGCTCATCCAGACGGTGTTGGCGGGAGGCTCCCTCTTGGGCCCGCTTTTCATCCAGACGGCGGCGAAGATCCTCATCCTTCTGCTGATTGAGGACGGTGTTGCGAAGGTCGGAAACATGGGGATTGTGAAAGGCCATCGAATCCGAAGAGGCATTGTGGATGGAGACGTGGTTCGGATGGAGAGGTTGTTTCTGTGGGTTGGGACCCTTAGGAGGTTGTTGATTCTGCGGAGGAGGTAGGTCCTGTTGAAGAAGGTCCACGGCTTGAGGAGGAAGTTGCCTCTGCTGTTGAGCGGGCTGAGGGGGAACTTCCTGTTGCTGATCGGGGTTGGGTCCTCGGTTGGACCCTCTGGATCTGACTTTCCTAGGAGGCATGGCTGGAGAAGATCTGACCAACGGAAAGAGGGGAGGTTGCTATTCGTTAGTTTCTCACAGATGGCGCCAATCTGTTGCCGCTAAATTTAGTGTGGGGGCAAACAGATAGTATTTGTGGATTCTTAAGAAAACTGAATAGCAAACCTGTTACCTGTTCCGCCGGAGTTTGACACTGTCTCCCGCCGTACACCTGCAAAAAGTGCGAGACACTGGGTTTGTTCCCGGCGACGCACCCTCCGATGCTCAAGTCAGTAAACAGGAATGACTATGAGAGAGCGCAAAAACTGGGAAAAGATTGATTACCTCTTAATGGAGATGGATGGGGGGTATTTATAGGCGCCGCTGGGATCAGAATAGGAATGTAATCCCCCTGTGGTTAGATAAGAAATGTAATCCCTAATCCCCAGTGAAGGGATAGACATGAATCAGGGCCGTTGATTAGGATTTAATCAGAAATCCTAATTCTATCCCTTCCGAACCAGGTTTGCTGCGGGTTGAAATCCGCACCCAGTTGAGGTGGATCCGTTCGCGGGTAAGTGGGTCTTCGGGGAGAAGAACCAGTACCCGCTTCAGATCCGTTGGTAGGTGAAATTACCGTTTTACCCCTAGGCTTCAAGATTCATGCTCGATTTGGACGGTTTCGATTTAACCCCCTTTTAGCCATATCAACAATATAAAAAGAAAATGAGAAAGTAAAGAGAGGGTATGATATGAAATGAGAATGATAAAGTAAAGAAATTGAATTATGAGAATTAGCATGAAAAGTAAAGAAAGTGTGTTATGTATTATGTGAATAAAAAGTGAAGAAATTGTGCTATGTGAACGAATATGAAAAGTGAAGAAATTGTGTTATAAGTATGTGAATGAATATGAGAAGTAAAGAAATTGTGTTACTGTAACACCCCACATTTTATTTTAAATTAAAAATGCATTTTTGATTTTTTTGCACGTATGATGTACGTGCTAATTTTTATTCTCATTTGGTTACTCTCATTATCTATTTTTAGCATGCATAAGTTTTTAATTAGCCTTCTGTTGATCCATGGACCTAAAGAGTAAATCCTAGCCCATTAGATTAATTTAAGGGAAAGCCCACTAGGATAATTAAATTAGATAATTAGAAAAGAGTCCATGAATCAAGCCCAGTAGTAAAATCACAAATTAAGTTGAGCTTGGACTAATACATGACAAGTTACAACTTTTTGTACACATTTAGAACTACAAAAATGTATTTATTTTTGTATGTGCATGTGTGCACATGCACACTAGTTGGGTTGGACGGTTTTTACCCTAGGAGTGACCGGTTTTGTTGGGGGAGAGGAAAGGTTATGTGAGTTGAGTTTGTGTAGAGTGGCGAGATGAAGAGTTAGGAGTTTAGGAGTTAAGAAAATGAAGGGTTGGAAGAATTAAAAGGGTGATTTATTAGGTTGAGAATTTTGCACTTTAGACCCTAACAATATCCTATAAATAGCATTCCATTTCTCCTTCTCTTTTGCACCAAAAATAATATCAAAATAAGAGAAAGAAAAAGAAAGAAAGAAAAAAGTAGTAACAGAGTTCTTGTGTTTGGAGGATTTCTTGCTAGGAAAGGAGAAAATTGCTTGGATGAGAAGCTCTTGCTAAGAGGAGGTGTTCTTGCGAGGAGCTAGGTGTTGGTTCCATCTTTCTCATTCCCAATCTCCAATTAAGGTGGGTGTTCTCATGCTTTCTAATTTTAGAACTATGCATGCTAGTGATAATAAATGAGTATTATATTTTGATATGATGAAGTAAAACAAATCCATACATTGGTTGTAATGAAAGATGCTATGTTTAGTAAATATATCAATATTATGTTAGTGGGTGGTTTCATACTTTCTAGTTGTAGAATATGCATGCAATAAAATTTGAATGAGTAATCTAAGTTATTGTTGATGGGAAAATTATAGATAAAATTCATGCTAGAGTATCATGTTATGAATGAAGATGATTTTGTAGTAATTGTAGATACCATGCTAATTAAAAAAAAGAAATGTTTTATACTATGAATCATGTTATCATGTTTGCAAAATTTTGTACTTGTTGAGTATATGAAATTGTTGAAGAAAGTTATATTCAATCATGCTTTGATAACTAAGAAAGAAGAAAGAGAACAAAAATGAATTTAGTTAGTATCATGAGTTGTGTTGACATATGTGTATTTTGCCATGTTTTAATTGAAAATATAAACTATTGCATGAAAGAGTCTTTTTGTGAAATTCTCATGAATAAGTGACATGCTAGTATTGTTATAAAATTGAAATTTGTAAAAGTAGGGACATAAATTAGTTTTATAAACACTACTCAAGTCTTATACAAGTATAAGTAAAAAAATGAGAAAAAGAATTGCTTAAAGAAGTGGGAATAGAGTCTTAATGATTTTAAGAATTGTCGTTTGCTGTTTTTAAATTCAATATCAGTCAAGAAAGATTCTATTTCAAATTATTAGAAAGATTTGATCTTGGATAAACAAGTTGCATGAAAAAGAACTACTTACTGAATAGTTTAAACAAAAGTACAGTAGTACATTTTCTAAACAGAAAATACACTTGAACTTACTGGTTAGCTAGTGCAAAACAGAGCACTGTGGTAAGAGATCTTGGGTTCAAAACTTGATAGTTACATTTATTTTTAATCCTTTTAAATTGATCCCGAAACTGAGAGTCTACATATGAACATTTCGGTCTAGAAATTGACGCCAAAGTCCAAATGGACTAGCGGCATGGGTTCAGGGTCTGGGCGTTGGCTGTGTATATGCTGCAGGTCTTGGGTTTGAAACCCAGGCCTCTCTTTTGTTTTTCTTTTGGGTTTTTACTCATGAATGGTCTTTTGAATTGGAATAAAACTTTAGTATTAATATGAAATGAAATGGGAATATTAAGAGATAGTTTTCTTGTATATTTTTGAAGTATAAAAAAAAAGAAATTTTGAGAATAGAATTTTGTGGTGAAGAAAAGAAGAGTAGTATTTGTGAAGTGATCTTTTAAGGAGATTACACTTGTAGTTTGTTTAAGAAATACTTTATAGTGATTTGAGACATTGTAATAACTTAGATTTGTTATAACATTTCATGTGATGAAATTGTGTTCTAGAAAGGAATGTTTTGTTTATAAAGAATATGAATGAATAACTAGATCATGAATAGTGACAAGATTTTGATTATTTGTGAATAAATTGAAGATGAAAATATCTAGGTTTAAGACATATTTATTAAAGGGTATGTGTACCCATGGATTCTTGTACATAAAAAAGTTGTGATTTAGAGTTAGTGAGACCTCGGGTACCGGCACTATTTGTTTTGAAAAGAGTTGAGATATTTTGAGATATGGCCATGGAGCTATCTCGTATTTGTTGATAAAGTCCGGTAGGAGGTAAAACTAATTCTAGGCTTGGAAATTTATTCATATCTTGAACTAAATAATTAGGCACATAAGTGAAGATGTAGTAAACTTGGGCAAACGTAAGTGGGTTGCTTCTATATAGTTGGCGGTGAATCTCCGTGGCTATAGACCCAGTTGGCGGACTGTGGTTGCTCCGTGGGAGATGGAATTATATTTTTAAAACTGGGACTTAGCGTAGTCAGGCGGATATTTACCATACTCCAATTTATATGCATATACCGGGGATAGGGGCACTTGCGGGATGATTCGTACGATGAGGGATCTGTTATAACGGCCAGCGAGGCTGGGATCCATATTCGTAAAATGATCTAAACCTTGTTTTATTACTGGGTAGTTTCATGGCGAGGGATCGAACCCTTTATTGTGGAGTACGTAGGCGTTTGTCCTCGGACCTATGTAGTATGGGATGCATAGTATCCGAACAAGTGTGCATTAGTGTCATCCTAGTATAAAATGTGTGTATTAGGTATTAAGACATGGCATACACCTACATGTTTAGCGTAGTCACAACTTAACACTTTATCGTTCATTCTATTCTTGTGATTTGTTAAAGTAATGAGATCGTTATATGTACGATACAGAGAGGATAGCCGAGTATAACATTTTCGTCAGTTGTAAGTGACTGACGTGCTCACAGCTTGATATGCAGGTAATGAACTTTGCTATGAAGATGTTAAGATGCAATTGATGATTTACATTGTTATAGTTGTATAAATTGTATTTTATTTCATTATTGTATTTTTCCGCTCTGTAAACAAAGATGTAATGAACTCTGATGTATTATTGAAAAGTTTTAATTTCCTTGTAAAATTGTACGAAGTGAAGTAAAGATCCTGTGAAATCTCGAATTCGGTTTTATTTGGAATTCAGGGCGTTACAGTTACGACAATGAATATGAAAAGTAAATAAATTATGTTATAAGAATAAAAAGGTAAAGTAAGATGTATTATGAGAATGAAAAGTAAAATAAGGTGTAATATGTGATGAAAATTTAAGTAAGTGATATTATGTGATGAGAATGGATATTAAAGTAAAAGCATGATATAACATGAGTTTGGTACAACTTGGAAATGTGTCGAGGAACTACCCGCCCGCTATTCCTGTGAAAATTGTGGGAACTACCTGTCTAGGCACAACTCCCATGTGGATCAGTGGGGTATTGATATGATAGTTGTATTGTGAAATGAGAATGAAAAGTAAAGTGAGTGGAATATGAAGATGAGAGCAAAAAGTAAAGTATTACCCAGGCTATCGGCTTTCGGGTGCAGTGTATATTATCCAAATTATGTTTGGGTTGCTGTGTATATTACCCAAATTATGTTTGGGGTGTGGTGTATTACCCAATCTATGTTAGGGTGCGGTGTATTAACTGATAAGAATGAAAGTTAAAGTGAGTTGTAATATGCGATTTGAATGAATATGAAAGTAAGATATCTTATCTAATAAGAATGAGAAGAAAAATAAGTTGTATGATGAGATGAAAATGAAATATAAATTAAAGTATATGATAAAATAAGAATGAGAATTAAAGTAAGTGGTATGATGAAATAATAATAAAAAGGGAAAGTAAACTGTAATATAAAGGGAGAATAAAAATTAATGAATTATAAGATGTCATGAGATGTGAATGAATGTGATATTATAAGATTGAATGAAGTTAATGTATTATGAGATGTCATGAGATGTGAATGAATGTGATGTTATGAGATAAGAATGAATGCGAATATAGTATAAGATGTGAATGAATATAATGTTATAAGATTGAATAAATGTTAATGTATTATGAGGTGTTATGAGACAAAATGAAAATGAATACAGTATAAAATGAGTAGGAATATTAAAGTAAAAACGAAATATAATATGAGCTTGATATGTCTTGGAATTGTGTCAAGGAACTACTCGCCTGCTATTTCTTTGGAAATGGTGGGAACTATCTGCCGAGGCACAACTTCTGTAACACCCCGAATTCCATTTACATGTAATTCGTAGTACAACAGGATCTTTTGCTTCAAATTCGCACAATTTTACAAGGAATTTAAAACTTTTATTCATACAACATGTTCTTTTACATCAACGTAGCGGAATTTAAATGAATACATCGAAATGTATACAACTGTAACAACTTCAACATTTAAATAATCATCAGCATCAATTCATCTTTAATGCTCTCTTGCAAATCCAAGTCCTGCACTTGACAACTGTGGGCACGTCAGTTGCATACAACTGACGCAATGCTATAAAACAGTGATTCTCTTACTTTAGCAAACACAAACTTGAATGTACAATAAAGTGTAAAAATTGACTATCCTAAATATGTCAGTGTATGACATGACTTAATGCCTAATGAAATTTTACGCAACGATGACACTAATGCATACTTGTTCGGATTCTATGCATCTCATTCTACATAGGTCCGAGGGCAATCGCCTATGTACTCCACATTATAGGGTTAAATCCCTCGCCATGCAACCAACTACTATGACTACTACAAGATTTAGACACTCTGCAAATATTGGTTCTCGCCCCGGAATACTGGAGATCAATCATTCTCCGTGGATCATTCTGTGGCGTTTACATCCATTATCCAGGAATATTGGGGATTGTCTCACTCCGCGAGTCATTTTGGAACTCTCATCGCACAAATGCCCCATGAGCATTGCTCTCATCCCGGAATACTGGAGAACATTCCCGCTCCGTGGATCTTTCTGTGTCCTTTACATCCATTGTTCCGGAATATTGGGGACTGTCTCTCTCCAAGGATCATTCTAGAGTCCATAACTCACGTTTGCTCTTGTTTCATCATGTCGCCAACTAGTGCTTGTTCTTATGTTTAAGTTATAGCTATTAAGACCTAGTGTTTAGCTTACCCACCGAGCTTAAACAAAAACACTGAGACAGTTAGCCCACACTGGCTACTTCTCAAGAGAAAGTCACCCCACACTGGTTACTTCTCAAAATTCATATTGCCGGTATTCTGGGCCTCGCTCACTCTAGAACAACAACCGTCTCAACAGAGACCACATAGGTTACAACTAACCTCAACATAGATAACTCAATTCTTTATTCACAAATTCTTCGTATTCATTTCTTTGTATTCATAAACCATGAAGCGACCAACTTCACTCTCATTATCGATTGAATTAATTAAAGCTTTGTAGGCAAACCCGACTATTCCCTTAATCAAGTAGATTAATAATCATGAAATTTCACCAAGTTGAGTCCAAATTGTATTATACTTTTAATCTTCTGTAATCATACAAAAATCCCCTTTTTAATTGTATTCAAAGTTCCCCAACACATTATTTAATGTGAATACTACTTCTAATTCTCACAAATATATCATAAATATTTTGGAAATAATTCTTAAAGCTTAAATAATATTTTAGATCAATACCATAATTTTGCCAAAACTTTATAATCATGAAAACCCAAAAAAAAAAAAAAACCAAATATGTGTATGGCTAGACTCGAACCCGAGACCCAAGGCCAGCCAACCAACAGGCTAAGTGACTAATTTTGATAAGGAATTTACTGGGTTGTTTTTGTACCCAAACTGCTCTCTGATTTAATTTTTAAAAATAAAAGAAAAAACAGAGCCAAACCCAGGCTCGAACCCGCGACCAGAGAACCCTCCCCCCCCCCCCCCCCCCCCCCCCCCCCCCCCCCCCCCCCGTGCCACGTGGCAGTGCAACGCGCAGCACGATAGCCAACAAGACTAATCATCACATCTGATACTATAGGGGTTTAAATCCTTTTAACCCAGTTCTCTAATTTATCTCATATTTGACTCTTTCAATTCTTTTTGATTTCTAATCTTTAATTAATATTATGAAATACACTTATAAACTTCCAGAAATATTTCTTTACTGATTTTACCTAATTAATATAAAATTGTTCACAAATTAACTCCAATAATTGTTTTTAGCAATCTAGTATTTGTATATTGCAATTTGAAGAATTTAACCACTATCATGAATATATCTATACTTTCTCTTAGTAATTCTCATCCCCAGTTATTTTATAATTCTCCACTAATACTTTCGCAATTTCTTGTATACAAATTACAACTTTATTTACACATGTGCAAAATTCATATAATCTAATCATGGCTTATTATTGTGTGCCAAATAACACTACCACATGCTTTTAACTAGAAATCTCAATTTAACAACCTAGCAATTTTGTAATGAAACCTTTAATTAGCATGCATTCATTCTCACATTTTATTATTTCTAAAATTACGAGATGGCAAACACAGCACACATCAGACAAAATTAACTAGAGAACTCATGCCAATTATCAATTCCAAAAATAAAATATCTACACATGTATTCTAACATAATTTAGAAAGCACAAGAGACACCCACCTATTAAAAGAGTATCCTAGTAGCAATCCCCCTTCAAAAGAACTCCAAAATCCATAAAAGGCCAAGCAAAATCCCACCGAAAATCCCAACAGTAGCCAACCCTCAAGCACCTCAGTCTATTCCTCTTGGTTTTTGATTAATTTTGTTGTGTTTAGAAATGGTCTAGGTGTAGGGTATTAGTAGAGTTAATTAGAGTAGTTATATAACTAATTGCCCACTCACTAATCTACTACCCCACTACTCGCTCTCCACCTTCCAAGAACAACCGGCCATTCCCCTTGGAGTGTGCACATTGCACGTGTGCACGTGCACGTGCTTTGTGGACACTCACATAATTTAATTATTTATTTTTATTGAATGAAAATGGGTATTATACATGACAAGTAGTATAGGTTTTTATTTAATTATTTTTTTGTGGGTTTTGAAAGAAATTTTAGGCCCATGGGTTAAAATAAAATAAATAATACAAAATGTAACAAGTAAAGTGAGAAGAAAATGTGCATTACTTAGAAAATTTAGGGACAAAAATGTAAAAAAAAAATTACGTTCGATGCACGTGCAAAAATATTAAAATTAATTTGAGAGAACGAAAAACAGTCAAAATACAAAACATGTATATTTAATATTGTTACGGATATTTCACGTAACGGTAAAACATACGTATTCGACACGTGTATTGAAAACACGTGCAATGTACGTAAAAATTTAAGGATTAAAATAAATATTTAAGTTGGCTAAAAATAGGATAAAATGAGTTTTGACGAAGCAAAAAATGTATAAATAATTGAAATACAGAAATACATAGGAAAATACGTTACGACTATCACTCGTAACAGCACGAAATACACGTGCATAACACACGTGGAGCAACATTGTCATGACTCAATTTTGCAGGGTATTACAACTTCAAGGTAGAGTGAGTGGATGTTGATTATGTAGATTGGTTGAAGGTTAATTAAAAAAATTACTTTGTGCAATCCTTATTATGTTTATATGTTTAATTTCATATTAAATTTAATTATCATCATGTTCGTAAGTTATTTTAATTTCTTTCATATTATTTGTTTATTTTAGTAACTAACGGAGTAGATTATGCTCACACCAGTTATGGTTGACTCCTGTTGTTTTTGGGTGTCAGAGGAGTCCCTCCCTGAGGGTGGACGCCCTTGACCCTTTTTGTAGGTTTTGGGTCATTAGCGAGGTAAGATGCTTTAGTATTATTTAATTTTGTAGTGATACTTTCCTTGTAGTAGAGTTGGTAGTGTATGTATCTATTATATACTTTTATTAACCTAAATCATGTAGTATGGGGATGTGTGATAGTATTTGTATAATATTTTATATTTTGGGAGACTATGTATGTTACTGTATTAGATGATGATACATAGTGATGTGATGACGTATACAAACCCGTACCCGCCTCATTGTGGAGTATTGGGATTCTCTGGATTTGTTTTTGAAAGGTTTTTTAAGGGTTTATCTAAAAACCCTTATGTTTTCAAACGAATTTTTGGTTTTTATTTTATATCTTGCATATTATGATGAGATATGCCCAGAGCCCTATATATATTTTCTGTGTGATGTTGCTTGGATTGGCCTGGGAAGAATTGATATATAATGTCTATGTTGTGTTATATGTAATTTTTTGTAGAATTCCGTAAGGAATTTCTGTAAAAGGGCTAATATTTAACTAAGTGTTTGGTTGGAGGGGAATGGAGGGGAGGGGAAGAGAGGGGAGGGATTTTTTTAAACTTTTCATGTTTCGTTCATTTTTTACGAGGGGAGGGGAGGGAAATGGGGGGTTGCAAAACCCCTCATGAGCCAATTTTGGCTCCCCTCCAATATTGAGGAAATTTGGAGGGAAGAGAAATTAGGTCTAATTTTTTAAAGTGATTGGACTAAATTGCCCTTTTAAATATAAATCCTAATTGCCCTTTGGGTGGATATCACCGGTGGCCAGCAGCACTGCCAATCAGGGATGCACGATCCTTCAATATGCTGACGATACCCTAATCTTTGGAAATGGAACTAGAGCAGAGACTATTTGCTTTAAAGGGGTCCTTTACTGCTTTGAAGCCTGGTCAGGCCTTAGAATCAATTTTCACAAAAGTGCGTTGATTCCTATTTCAATCTCCGGAGCTGAGACTCAGGAACATGCCACCATTCTCAACTGTGCGATAGATGAATTCCCAATCAAATATCTAGGGCTTCCGCTCCGCCCAGGGAGGCTCACTAAAGCTGACTGGATGCCTATTATTGACAGGGTGGAGGACAGACTGTCCGGTTGGAAAGGCAAATCACTATCTCTGGGGGGCAGAGTGGTTCTCATCAACTCCGTGTTATCCAATCTGCCCATTTACTACATGTCCTTTTTTGAACTCCCAAAGTGGGTGATCCAAAGGATCGACCGTATCAGGAAAAGATTCCTATGGAAAGGTGCAGACTCCAGTAAGGGAGGCTACCACCTTATTAAATGGAATATCGCTTGCATGAAAAAAAGGCACGGAGGGCTAGGCATCATTGACCTCAGAGATATGAACTTGGCTCTCCTGGGAAAGTGGTGGTGGAAAGTGTTTCATCACGGCGGGGAAGGATGGCAGGACTTTATCCAACCTTACCTCCGAGGGAAAGGGACTAGAAGTTTAGGCTTCCGAGTAGGACCCAAAGTCTCCCGCTTCTGGAAAGGAGTTGCTAAGGCCAGCGGTCCTTTCAATTCAGTAACTTCTTCTTTCATCGGCAATGGTCGCACCACCAGATTCTGGTGGGACAAATGGTGCGGTCCTCATACTCTCAAGGAAGATTTCCCAGAGTTGTTTGCTTTTACGAACCGAACGAATATTTCGGTGGCGGAAACTTGGAAAAGGGGGACTTGGAGGCCGCCGTTCCACGGTACTCTCTCTCCAAGGTTGCTACAGCAATTGCATGAACTACAAGCGCGCATAGCCCAATCTGGGGTGATATGTGCCCAAGGTCCAGATCACATGCGGTGGGGTCTTGAGAACAAGGGAGTGTTCTCGGTTAGATCATTTTACCACCGGATTAACTACCGAGGATGCAGACCCAACTGGGCTACAGTACTATGGAAGACTAAAGCACCTCTGAAAATTAGAGTCTTCCTCTGGCTGGTACTCAACAACGCCATACTCACAAGAGAGAACCTAGCCAAGAGGTAACCCCACATTGCGACCAATTGCGGGTTTTGTAATGTACACGTGGAAGATTTGAACCATCTATTTCTTCACTGCACCAGAAGCAAGGCAGTCATGGCAGAAGTGCTGAGAGCACTTGGTACAAATGAATATCCTAGAGACTATGAGGAATTGTGGGTCGGCGCCAGATTTGCATCGTCCCGTCGTGACATGAAAGAGGCATGGTTCATTGCCATTGCGGCAGCCACATGGGTGTTATGGCTTGATAGGAATAATTTTTATTTCCGTGCTTCATGTAAATCTATTTCTGGTAATCTTACCCATATCATGCATCTAATTTCCTTTTGGGCTACAGCTGCTGCCTCAGGAGCAAGGGGGAGAATCGCAAGGGTTTTCCAGGTGGACGAGTTTGACGACGAGGAGATTGAGATCGGGCCAACTCTGGACTGATGAGTGGACTCCCACCTCACTGCTACGTTTTTTCTGTTTCAGTCCTTAGTATTTTGTACCTGTGTTTTGGCTGCCTCTAGGCTGGATGATGTAACCCACCCCCAGGGTTTTGTTGGGGGTTATGTTTTATTTACTGCACTGTACTTCCTTCTCCCGAGACTTCGGGGTTGTTTATTAATCACTTATTAATGAAACAGGGTGGCATTATCCCACCTTTTTCTCAAAAAAAAAAAAATCTAAATCCTAATAAAAAACCTAATCTCTCTTCCAACTGTCTCTCTCCCACTCGCGCTCTCTCTTTCTCCCTCTCCTCGTCGCCCTCAAATTGGGGCACAATCCCTGGGTTCTATGATCACCCTCAAATTGACATGAATATTCGGTACAGGTGACTTCGAAGAGTCTGTTATTGCTCTGTGTGAAATTTCGTTGTTTACAGTTAGAAGGTGGAATCACTTAGTGTACTGAAAGAGAGACAACAATGGTTAGGAAATCTTATACAGAATGGAAAGGTGGTGATGTGATGATTGCCCAGGGTTTCATTTGTTGATAGCTATACAATGACGTAGTTTTCAGTTATTTCTTCTCTTGATTTTATGTTTCCTTTCAGTCTTTGCCTTCCTTATGCTACTTTCATTTGGTATTGGTTTGGGAAAGTAGATACTGATGGGTTTATATGAATATCTAGAGTTCGTACTGAGGAGTATGTCTTGGTGTATTCATATTGTTCAAATGCAAGTGTATAAGGTACTATCATGAAGGCATGTCTTTGTTCTAAACTCAAATGTAAAAGGGTATAAAAGTAATTTTATTATAAAATTCCTTCTCTCCTCTTCTGAACCAAACAAGAAGATAATTATTTTCTCTCTCCTCCCCTTCTTTGAACCAAATAGAATCTTCATTAAAATCCCTCCCCTCCCTTTCCCTCCCCTCCCCTCCCCTCCTTTGAACCAAACTGAGCCTAAGGGGAGACTCTACCGAAATTTTAATTGAAATTTATAAAGATTATTCTGAGTATGAAATAGTGTAAGTAAGAAGTAGATTAAGTAAGAAATGGTTTTTAAAAAATTTGGGGTGTTACATGATTTAAACTGTAACTAGGTCAAAATCTCGTTGTAAGTTAGAACAAACAGCAAGGCAGAAACATACAAATTGATATTTACAATCTTTTGATGGGAATCGAATCGCGGAGGCAAATGGATTGATTTGATTCAATATATACGACTGATTTAATCATGGAAAGAGTGCAAAGTACGAATAATACGATGGTTCAATCAATCAAAATTTATAAAGAACATTTTTCATGAACATGGACAGTAACGGGTTTCAAAACACGATAATCAAATATAAATACTAATTGTAGGAGGTCAAATAAAATGCTTGTACGAAAGAAAAACAATGTACAAGGTACTTGCCTTATTACGACGTTTGAACGTACAATGAGAAATCACGGGAAGAAGAATGGCGGCACGACGCACGGCAACACGCAACAAGAACAACAGCAACAACAGCAAGAGACGACAACAACCAACAGCAAAAGACGGTACCAACTCACCGCAAGAGACAGCGACGACACAAGCAAGCACAGCAAGTACAACAGCAACCACAGTAATTAAGGTAGTGAATCGGCAAGCTCGGGACAGCAAGGCAGAAGCGGGAGTGGCGACGGTGCGGTGGTCGATGGTGGAGTTGTGGTGCGCTCAGGGGATGGAGGTCGAGTTCGGTGGCTCTAGGAGTTTCTGAGCTCAGTTGCAGTAATGGTTGGTCAGAGATGAGGTGATGGGTTCGACCAATGGAGACGGCAGTCGAGGGTGACTGTAGCGAGGTGGCACCGGGATGCGGTGGTGGTATTCGGCGACAATGCTGTCGACAGTAGCTGCGAGATGGGATATGGGAAGAATAGGGACTGCAGTCGAGATAGTGAGGAGCGTCGGAGTTGCTGCGAGATGGGAGATGAAACAGCGGGATGCGAGGTGGAGCTCGGTGAAGGAGGAAGGTGGCGCTTCAGGTTCGATGGTGGGGGAGGCAGTCGATGGTCGACAGGTGGTCGCGAGCGAGGTAGGGGATGAGACGAGAGAGGGAGGAGATAAAGGCGGGTCATTAGGTTCAGGTGTGATTGTCGGGGGCGAGTGAGGGCAGGGGTGATGGTTTGCAGTCAAGCGGTGGTCGCGATCGGCAACGGAGAGAGAGCCGAGGCATGGAGTGGTTGTAGTGGAGCGGTGATGGCGATGGCGCGACTGCGGCAGGGAGATGGCGGTCATGGCAATGGCGTCGAGTAGTCGGGAGGAAGGCGATGCTTCGGGTGGTTGTGGCGACGATGGAGGAAGGCATCGGGGTGTCCAGCGGTGGTGCAGCGAGCGAAGAAGAGGGAAGGGTTGAGGAGGAGATGGAGGGCGTTAGGTGTGGGAGCTTGGGGTCGGGGACGAGGAAGAATGAGAAGAAGAGAGAGAGGATTAGGGGGTTGATTGTGATTATGAGGGATTAATACGGGAAATTAAGTGGGAGGTAGTTAGTTAGATCATGGGTAATTTGTGGAGAAGTGTATGCACATAGTATAGGGATTGGGTTAGGGTTAGTCTGGGTTGGATTTGTGTGCTTGGGCTAGAGATATGATTTAAATGTGAGCTCACAATAAAATGAAGTAATAAACAAATATAGGGTGAGCTATGATAATTTGTGATTATATTAGAATGGGCTTTGGGTTCACAAAATAAATAAGATTAGGATGGGTTTACAGAATAAATAATTCAACAAATTATACAATGGATTAGGAGTTGGGCTAGACAAAATAATCGAACATTCAAACGAAGGATATCAGATTCCAGAGAATAGTAGGATTTGGTTGGAAAATTTAAAATTCAGCAATACGAAGAAAAAAAATAAATAAAAATCCGTATAAACGGGAACGGGGGTTACAAAGGGTCTTGCAGATGGTTTGGCACGGCTTCGGCGAGAGCCCCCCCTCCCCGGTGTAGCTCCTCCAGAGGGAGGCTGAACCTGTTAGAGGATAGGCTCTTCTTGCTGAGGTTGCTCATGGTGAGGGATGGGAGGAAGGTTCTCAAGCGGAGGTGGAGGAAAAGGTTTGGCTCGTCGGCTTGCGGCCACCGCCTTCCCCTTCCCCTTAGGACGCATAGCTGAAGGTAGTTTCTTTACCGGTGAATTCTAGTCGGAATTTCTTTGAGTTCCTACAAACGGCACCAATCTGTTGCTTTTTTCGGTATGGGAGCAATCAAATGATGTGGATTCTTTTTAGGAACAATCACCATTTGACTTTCAACGGTGTTGACTGCCTTTGACTGCGATTGACATGACGATCTGACTCTTTTTCGCCGTAGGATTTGATTCGTATGGTGACGATCGCCTCCAATGACCTGCAAATAGTCTGAAACACTGGGATTGATTTCGGCGACATATCCTCCGACGCTCAAGTCAGAAATTAAGAAGAATATGATAGAGCTTTTGTGGAGAAAAATATTGATTACCACTCCCTGACAGGGGTAAGGGGTATTTATAGTCGTCTTGGGACAGTTTCGAGATAATTATTTATCTTCACTTCCTGGTATTTTTTTGGATAAGAAATAGAGTTTAAATTCCTTCATAATAAGAGATTTGGTTTTAAACCGTCTCTTATGGATAATCATGAATTTAAATAACTCTTTAAATGATCTGAGTTTATTTATAATGGGTTGTTACCCAGACCCAGTAAGGCAGACCCGTTTTTGGATTATTGGGTTTGAAAGAGGCCCAATTTCTATTCATGGACCTGTTTATAGGTGTAATTACCATTTTACCCCGAGAGCTTCAAGATTACCCATATCACAACCAGAGATAAAAAGAGATGAGAATTTTATGGACGTAATGGTGTTGAAATTTA
Source organism: Hemerocallis citrina (assembly GCA_017893485.1). Taxonomy (NCBI): domain Eukaryota; kingdom Viridiplantae; phylum Streptophyta; class Magnoliopsida; order Asparagales; family Asphodelaceae; genus Hemerocallis; species Hemerocallis citrina. The sequence goes on from CM030368.1 coordinate 88,690,864, forward strand.
TTGAAAATTGCAAAAATCGCAAGAGTTCACCTTTCTTAGATCGAGATTTTCTTCCATATTTTTCTTTTTTTTTTTATCTTTCTCTGTATGTTTTTTCTCATCATTCAAAACTGAAAGGCGGGCGAATGCTTTTTCCCATGGAAGGATTAATTTAAGCAAGAGAGAGAGAGAGAGAGCATACAAGTTGCAAATTGTATCATTCCTCTGGTTTATTTCTAAAATAGAAATCATTTTGAGTTCTGTTATGTTAGAATTTTAGTTTCTATAGAATCAAGGTTTATAATTTACATTATATACATTATATAAAATTATGGTTTAGATTCTTTTCAAATTAAATATGAACTGGACTTCGATTGAGATACTTTTTTTATCAATGGGATTCTTGTCATGCATTTCCTGAATGCAACATGTCAAAGATGCATTTAATGGTTTTAAGAAATTACTTTATATGAAATATTTGATTGTACTTTTAAATTCCGTTAAAACAGGAAGGAACAGCAAACTGAACATTCAGCGACAAATGTTGTAAGGGCTCTTATATTTTATCTCCATTTTTAGTTCTTCTCTTTCTGAATATTTTCTGTATTTCAATATTTATAAATTTATTATTTGTTAAAATCATTTTGAATTTTATATTAAAGTGTTTTTCTATCGATAATTATATTTATTTTGAATAATTGTGTATTTTAATCTACTTCTATGTCTTATTGATCGACTATTTATATTTGAGTCTAAATCAAATATATTATCATTATTGGATTATTTTAATAAAATTGTTAAACTCTGATGATATGGCTAAAAATAGGGTTAAATCGAAACCGTCCAAATCAGGCGCGAATCTCAAAGCTTGGGGGTAAGACGGTAATTTCACTTACAATTGGGTCTGAAACAGGTTCGGGGTCTTTTCTCCAAAAGCCCATTAACCCACCAACAGATCCATCTCGACTGGGTGCGGGTCCCAACCAGCAAGAATGTAACACCCCGAATTTCAAATAAGGATAAACTCGGGATTTCACAGGATCTTTACTTCACTTCGTACAATTTTACAAGGAAATTTAAAACTTTTTATTCACAAAACATCAGAGTTCCTTTACAACTTGGTTTTGCACAGCGGAAGAATGAAATTTACAATAAAACATTTACAATATCTTTAAAATAAAACAGCATCAGCATATCCACTTTATAACTCCGTGAATAGTCCTTTACCTGCATGTTAATCTGTGGGCACGTCAGTTACTTACAACTGACGAAATGTTATACACGGCTATCCTCTCTATGCCGGGAACAGTATAACGATCTCATACTTTAACAAATCACAAAAAAAGATTGAATGAACAAGCAAAGTGTCAAAAGTGATTATTCTAAACATAAGTGTATGTCATGTCGTAATGCCTAATGCATACCATTCTACACTAGGATGACACTAATGCACACTTGTTCGGATTCTATGCATCCCATACTACATAGGTCCGAGGGCAAGCGCCTACGTACTCCACCATAAAGGGCTCGATCCCTCGGCATGAAAACTACCCGGTAGCAAAACAAAGTTCAGACTATTCCACGAATTTGAATCCCAGCCTTGGAGTCCACCGCCGGCTGTTATAACAGATTCCACATCGTGCGAATCGTCCCGTATGTGACCCTCTAGCCCAGTATATATATATATACATTGGAGACGGTAAACACAAAAATCCATCCGTCCGACTACTCAAGATCTTGGAGTCCACCGCCGACCCGTCCTCATAGTCCCGGATTAAAATATAATAATCCGTCTCCCACAGGGCAACCTCAGTCCACCAACTGGGTCTATAGTCTTGGAGTCCACCGCCGACTATATAGAGCACCCCACTTACGTTTTTCTAAGTTTACTACATCTTCACTTATATGCCTAAATTTTCTTAAGTTCAAGACATGAATAATTTCCACTCATAGAATTAGTTTTACCTCATATCGGATTTATTTACAAAATACGAGATTGCCCGCCGGCATTATCTCAAAATCAAGTCTCAAAATCTTTCTTTCAAAATTACCGGTAACCGTGGTCTTACTAATTCTAAATCATAAACTTTTCATGTGCAAGAAACATGGGTACACATACCCTTTAATAATCATGTCTTAACTTAGATATTTTCATGTCTCTAGTTTATCCACCATTTGATCTATGACATCAATCGTAATTCTCTTACAGTTCATTCATGAACCAACAACAATAGCATTTTCATTTGCAAATTTAAGCACATATAATAATCAAGCATACAACATAACTGAATAATCTCATCAAGACAACTAATTCACAAACCATCATTTTACTTTCCTTCCAATGATATAAATCATGCTCTTAAATCTAGATCATTTCATCTTTCAATTCATTTCACAACTTCATCAAGGTCTCATTTTAACACTATTCAAAATTTACTTTTCCATTTCCAATCAATGATTCTATTTATGCATTCATCTAATTTATTTTAAATACAATATCTCATTATACCTCAATGTCTCTTTTATTCCTCAAGAATATACATGGAAATCTTTAAAAACTATTTTTAATAGATTCTCTATAACATTTTATGAACACAATAATTTTCCCACATTAGACTCATTAAATCAACTCATTAAATCATTTGAAGAATACTCACCAAAAATGTATATATAAAAGGGGGTCAATTAAAAATGTATGTTAATTTGCACATTTCTTATCTATAAAATGAGAAGAGACCTTTTGAGATGGAACAACCTAAAAGAATAAACTCTTTATAACACTTAAACATAATTTAGGATAAGGATAAGAATAAGGTACCCATTTATGTCAAACTTGAATATCTGGATTGGGAAGTTGCAACAAGCCAACCAATATATTTGTTAAACTTCTTAGGTAAAATGGCACATCTCAAAAGAAGGCAATAAATATATACAATGTGTAGGAGGAGTCCGAGATTGAGAAATTTCTTATATTACGAAAGGACGCAGACAAGGATTTAATGACCCACTTGTTGGCACATTCAAACATAGATTGAGTCTATAGGGTACAATTTGAACTGGATAAAATCGAGTTAACCGTGTAAAGAAGAACAACAACTGAAAATTAACAACTATGATGGCAGATCCATGCTGATCACTAAGTTATCCATGGCTCAAAGTACTGCACTTCAATATTTGAGAAGCATTTGACTGAGATTGTTCTCAAAAAAAATATAAAAAGGCTCAAAGTACTGCACTTCAATATTTGAGAAGCATTTGACTGAGATTGTTCTCAAAAAAAATATAAAAGGGGCTTGGGGTTTTGATCCCATGAACGCACAGCCAAGTCACAAGGAATGGACCGAAAGCCAAGAAGTCCAAGTGGACTCTGTGTACAAAGACCGAAAGCCCTTTATGCACTCTCTAATTGTTATAATTATTTCAGGCAAAAATAAAAATTAGTTTGGTCTTAACAGGTTTCGAACCCACGTCGGCTAGGTGACCCGTGTAGCTCCAAACCACTAGGCCAAGAGCTTCTATTGGTATCATGGTTCTTCATATATTTTTATCCAAATTTTCTGTTATTCTATTTTATCTATAAAACTCGAATCCTCAACTTTGTCAAATCTGAAATAATTTATAAGAATTGAAATTGTTCATTTTAATCAAACAATGAAAAATTTATATTCTCTTACAACAAGTTAAAATAAGTTATGTATACCCATTTTACTATATGAAAATTCCTCTCTAAATATAAGGGATATCTCTTCAAATATTTTCACAATTACTAATTTCCACCTTGGTATATTAACAAGCAAATGACAAATACTCATTCATTTTTATGCATATTCTAAAAATTAGAAAGTAGGAGAACACCCACCTTGATTGAAGCTTGACAATGAAAGAAAGAACACCACTTCTAGCTCCAAAGATTCCTAGCTCCTAGTAAGGCTTCTCCTCCTAGCAATTGCCTCCAAGCACAAAACTCTCTTCTCTCTTATTTTTCTTTTGTTTTTGGTGTGAAAAGAATGAGGAATGGAGGGTGCTATTTATAGGATTTTGCTAGGGTTCAATTTGCATAATTACACAACCTAATAAATTACTATATTTAATTTTCCAACCTCTCATTTTCTTAACCTCCAAAACTCCCAACTTTTCAAGTTCTCCACCTCTTCAAGACCTAACCCCCAAAACCTCTTCTAATTCTCAACTCCCCTTGCACAGCCGAAATACTCCTCACCCCGGGTGCACACAGCACGCTTCGGCAGGTGGCCCCCTTCACACAATGCCACGTCAAGGCATAGGTTGACTAAGTCAACCTCCACATTCAAACAGCACATATCTGTGCTATTAATCCCGTGGGCCCACCTTCCAACCCATTTCCATTCCACCTATTACAAATTCAAACAGCCCATAAGTGTGTTGTTCTTATGGTCGTGGGCCCCCAACCTGAACATAATTTTAAATACTATATATACTATATATATATACACCATATACCATAATATTAAATACCATAATATTAAATAAAAAATTAGTTTATCTAAAATTTATAATGCAAAAATAAATGTGCATACATTTTATGAAATTCATTTCGAGAAAGGATACGTTTAAATGCGTTCGCCAAAAACAAACACGTGCGCCGCACGTGAAAACATGAAAATGCGAAAATCGACTTTATTGATGAAAAGTTATTAAATATAATAAAAAACAATATAATTAAAATTATATCTACTAATTTACATATATTTCATGATGAAATCACAACACGTAGAAAGCACGTGCATTATACGTGCAGAAAATTGAAAAATGCATTTTAATCAAATAGGGGAAAAATAAATTTTCGTTTTATAAAATAGATTTAAATACATAAAAATAAATAATTTAAACCTATAGAAAATATTATACGTAGTGGTGGAAACACGTGCATCAAAACACGAAAAAAGCACGTAAATCCCAGGGATTGAAATATTGTATTTTAGTTGACTGAAATCAATACGGAAAATGTATAAATAGTATGAATCCAAAATATGTAGTGAAATACATTACAAAATATACATGCGTAACACCCAGGGGCAAAATTGTAATTTCCAATTTTGCGGGGTGTTACAAAGAAACCCGGTTCAGCTGGATAGAATTAGGGTTTCTGATCGTATTCAATCAACGGCCCTGATTCGCTCTATCCTTTCACTGGGAATTAGGGATTTCATTCCTAGACTGATCCCAAAGGCGGCTATAAATACCCCCCATCCACCATCATTAGGAGGTAATCAATCTTTTGCCAGTTTACGCTCTTTCATAATCTTTTTTGGTTATTGACTTGAGCGTCGGAGGGTGCGTCGCCGGGATCAATTCCGGTGTCTCGCACTTTTTTGCAGGTGAACGGCAGGTGTCAACGGTCAAACTCCGGTGGAAAGGCTCCAGTTTCGCTATTCAGTTTTCCTAAGAATCCACAAATTCTATCTGTTTGCCCACACACCAGATTTAGCGGTAACAGATTGACGCCGTCTGTGGGAACCCGTGAATAGCAATCCTTCCTCTTCCCATCGGTTAGATCATCTCCAGCCATGCCTCCGAGGAAACTTAGATCCAGGGGGTCCAACCGTAGACCTACTCCTCCTCAATAACAGGAGATCCCCTCCAAACAGTCCAGCCGCAGGGCCTTCCCCCTCAGCCCGACCAAGCCCCGCAGCAGGACCAACCTCCTCCTCAGAATCTTCAACCCCCTCGCGGTCAAACCGGGCCTCAGAATGCCGGTGCGGGGGGCTCCCGTCCCAATCCTCAGAAACAACCTCTCCAACATGACCACGTCTCCGTGCACAACCCCTCTACCGACTCCATGGCATCTCGCAATCCCCGAGACTCTGATGACCTCCGCAACACCCTTAACAATCGGCATAAAGATGAGGATCTTTGCCGCCGTTTGGATGAAAGGCGGGCCCGAGAAGGAGTCTCCCGCTAACAACGTCCAAATGAGCGATCTCCTCATCGCCGAGAACATAGGAGGTCTCTTCCTCACCGAAGACAGAGATAGTCCCCTGAGCACCATAGAAGAATGCCTTGCTCCCCGAGGGATGACAATGCTCCTATCACCCGTACCGAATTCCAGCAATTCCAGGCAACCATCTTGCAAGCCCTCCATCTCCGACCCAACAACAACAATGCTCAGGGGGTCCCCACTCCTCCTCCGGTTCGAAGTCCTCGCCATCGGTCCCTAACTCCTCCTCCAGCTCCTAGCAACCGCCATCATAACCTTAGTCCTCGTCACTCCCCGAGCTACCTTCGTCGTAGCCCCCGCTCCCCTTCGTATGAAGACGAGTCCAAAGGCTCATTTATCTACCGTTGCAGGAATGACACCGTCTACCGTCGTCTCCACGAGATGGAGAGGCGCTTGGGTCAGCTAGACAAGGAAGATGAGCTTAGAGGAAGGACCCTCCGTCCGAGCCGACCTCCCTTCTCTCGAACAATCATGGAGGCGCCCGTTCCAATAGGCTTCAAGCCTCCGCAGTTCGAAACTTACTCTGGGGAGGCAGACCCCGTGGACCACATCGAGAGCTTCAAGACCTTCATGCTGATACACCAAGCATCCGACGCTCTATTGTGCAAAACCTTCCCGCTCTCAAAGGTCCCACTCGGGAATGGTACTCTCGCCTCGGCCCATCCTCCATAATCTCCTTGAATGATTTGAGACCCTCTTCGTCACCCACTTCGTAAGTAGCCGCCGCACAGAGAAGACCAGCATCTCGCTACTCTACCTCAACCAGAAGAAGGGTGAGAAGCTCAGAAACTATGTGAAAAGATTCACCGCAGAAGCTAGGCCCATCGCTTCCCTCGACCAGTCAGTCGCTGCAGCAGCCTTCCAATCGAATGTCCTTAACTCCAGCCTTCGGTCCTTCCTAGCCAAGAAGCCCCCGCAAAACTTCTCCAACCTCCTTCTCAGAAGCGAGAAGTACATTCGGGCTGAGGAAGCTGAGCAGCGCCCCACCTTTGAGGGGCCTTCCTCCGGGACCAAGAGAAAGGCGACTGAAGAAGAGGGAGCCAAAAAGCTCCAGAAAGACAACGGCCGCCAGCGCCGCCCTCCTCCCAGGTTCGAGAAGTTCACCCCTCTTAACGCCAACATTTCCACTATTCTCATGGAGGTTGAGAAGGAAGGGGTCCTGCCTCCTGCCCCGAAAATGAATACCCCCGGAAAGAAGAGGGACAAAGAAAAGTGGTACCGATATCATCGGGACCATGGCCACGACACCAATGATTGTCGGGCCTTGAAGAACGAAATTGAAGCCCTCATCCAAAGGGGGCACTGTCTAAATTTGTGAGAAAGGACCAGATCGATCTTCCACCTCCCTCCAGGGGAGCTAACAAGCATCCTGAAAGGCGTGATGAAACTCCCGAGTTCGAAGAGGAACACATCCTACATCTCATTCACGGAGGCCCTATGGGAGGCACCTCCAACTCCTCTCGAAAGGCCTTCATCAGGGAGGTCAACTCAGTACATGGCATGCCCCCTCCTAAAGGCCTCGGACTCCCGGTCACTTTTTCAGATGAAGACCTGGAGGGTGTCCGAACCCCCCATTGCGACGCCCTAGTGATCAACCTCCATATGGTGAATTTTAAAGTGGAGAGGATACTGGTGGACAATGGTAGCTCCATTAACATCCTCTTCCTCGTTGCTTTCAAAATGCTCAAGCTATCCCGAGACAGGATGAAGCCCACCGGCTACACACTCCACGGGTTCACGGGAGTGCCAGTGACTATCGAAGGGGTAATCACCCTCGACGTAACCGCTGGCAAAACTCCTACTATCCGAACGGAGCCGATGGACTTCATGGTCATCGATGTCCTCGCTGCTTATAATGTGATTCTAGGCCGACCTGGCCTAGCTGCTCTCGAGGCCGTCCCGTCGGCTTATCACCTCAAGATGAAGTTCCCCACCAGGGCAAAAGTAGGGAAAGTAAGAGGTAGTTAAGAGATGGCCCGCAAATGTTACAGGACCTCCACTGGGGGACCAGTCCTCTCCCTCGAAACTCTTGAGATTCCCTAAGAGAATCTCCGGCCAATGTCCGAACCGGTGGATGAATTGGAGGAAGTGCTCTTCTCCGAGCAAGATCCGAACCGCAAGTTCCTCATCAGTAAGACCCTCTCATCTGCCCTATGTTCCGACATAGTCCAATGCATCAGAAAGAATCGTGACCTCTTCGCATGGTCGACTGCCGACATGCCAGGAATCTCCGAAGAGCTCCTCGTCCACCACTTGAGTGTTGCTCCGGGGTCCAAACCGGTCCAACAAAAAAGACGCAAATTTTCCCATGAGCGCCAACATGCTATCAAGGAAGAGGTGGACAAGCTCCTTAAGGCCCGGTTCATCCAAGAAGTCAACTACCCCGAATGGCTCTCCAATGTTGTCATGGTCAAGAAGTCTAACGGGAGTTGGAGAATTTGTATCGACTTCACGGACCTGAACAAGGCGTGCCCTAAAGATCCATTCCCTCTCCCAAGCATCGATACCCTTATTGACTCCACTTCGGGTCATGAGTTGCTCAGCTTCATGGACGCCTTCTTCGGGTATAACCAAATCCGAATGTTCTTCTCGGATATCCCGAAGACCTCCTTTGTCACCGATCAGGGGCTTTACTGCTACAGGGTAATACCCTTCGGGCTGAAGAATGCAGGTGTGATCTACCAATGCCTTATCAACAAAGTTTTTCAGAACCAAATTGGCCGAAACATGGAAGTATATGTTGATGATATGCTAGTCAAGAGCATCCATGGGGCCGATCACGTGGCTGACCTGCAGGAGGCATTCGATGTATTGAGGAAACATGACATGAGGCTCAACCTGAACAAGTGTGCGTTCGGGGTCCCGTTCGGGAAATTCCTAGGCTTCATGGTCAGCCAAAGAGGAATCGAAGCCAATCCCGAGAAGATCAAAGCCATACTGGACATGGCTCCTCCCAAAAGTGTGAAAGATGTTCAGAAACTCACGGGTCATCTCGCAACCATAGGGCGCTTTCTGTCCAAGTCAGGGGAGAAGTGTCTTCCCTTCTTCAAAGCCCTCAGGGGGGCTAAGGGCTTCGAATGGGGTCAACAACAGTAGGAATCATTCGATCAGCTTAAAGCCTATCTAGTCAACCCCCCTCTTCTCAGCAAGCCTATCCTCGGGAAAACACTCTACCTCTACTTAGCTGCCTCCAAACAAACCCTCAGCGCTGTCTTGGTAAGGGAAGAAGACAAGGCCCAGAAGCCCATTACGTGAGCAAGGTACTTCGGGATGCTGAGCTCTGCTACCCAAGATCGGAGAAGATGGCATACGCCTTGGTCATGGCAGCTAGGAAGCTTCGCCCTTATTTTCAGTCCCACTCGGTGGTCGTTCTTACCGACCAGCCGCTTAAGCAAATTCTGCACAAACCCGAGACCTCGGGCCGGCTGATGAAGTGGTCAATCGAGCTGAGTCAGCATGACATATCATACCAGCCTCGGACCATAATCAAGGTTCAGGTCTTAGCTAAATTCATTGTTGAGAGCACTATCCCAGAGGTCAGCCAAGCAGCAAAGGGACCTCCTCTCTGGACGGTATATGTAGACGGGTCCTCTTGCACCGAGGAAAGTGGAGCTGGGGTCATTCTGGCAGGCCCAAATGATTTCGTTCTCCAATACTCCCTCCGCATAAACTTTAAAGCCTCCAATAATGAAGTGGAGTACGAAGCCCTTACAGCCGACCTTGGTATGGCTCGTAAGGCAGGGGCACAATGCCTCCGGATATTTAGCGACTCGCAGCTAGTCGTGAATCAAGTCTTGGATGAGTACGAGGCAAGAGATGATCGAATGGCTAAGTACCTAGCCAAGGTCCAAAATCTCATGGCTTCATTCGAAGAGGCACTAATTCAGCGGATCCCTAGAGAAGAAAATTCCCAAGCAGATGCCCTCTCCAAGCTAGCCTCTTCCTCCCTTCAGGGTCTCGAGCAGACCGTCCTGATTGAAGTGCTCCTCAAACCAAGCATAGAAGAAGAAACCCTCGCCTCGATGGAGTTGCTGCCCGTCCAGCTTCGAGACAACTGGATGAAACCCCTAATAGAATTTCTAAGGGATGGAATCCTCCCCGAAGACCCAAAGGAAGCTCGCAGAGCCCGAACCAGAGCGGAGCGGTACACCCTTGTTGATGGGGTCTTGTACAAACGCTCCTACACCCAAGTAGACGGCAGACCCTACTTGAGGTGCCTCTCCCCAGAAGAAGCTTCATATGCCTTGCAAGAGCTTCACGAAGGTATAGGCGGAGCGCATTCAGGGTCAAGGTCCCTCACCAGAAAGGTGTTGAATTATGGATACTTCTGGCCGACTCTACTCCAAGATGCCGAACGGCAGGTCCGGCAATGCAGCTCTTGTCAAAAGTACTCCAACGTTCGTCGCCTACCCCAAGCACAACTCACCTCCCTCTCAAGTCTGATCCCTTTCGCAATGTGGGGGATGGACTTGCTCGGCCCATTTCCACCGGCTCCCGGACAGCTCAAGTTCTTAGTCGTGGCGATCGACTACTTCTCAAAGTGGATAGAGGTTGAGCCTTTGGCTATAATCATTGAGAACAAAGTGCTTCAGTTCTTTTGGAAGAACGTCATCTGTAGGTTCAGGATGCCTCGGGTCCTGATAACTGATAACGAAACACAATTTACGGGGGCAGCATTTCGAACTCTGTGTGAAGACCTCACCATCCAGCAACGCTTCTCTTCCGTCTCCCATCCTCAAACAAACGTCCAAGTGGAAAATACCAACCGGCAGATCCTCTCCGGTATCAAGTAAAGGCTAGATAAGGCGGCCAAAGGCTTATGGGCGGATCAGCTCCCCAACGTACTGTGGAACTACCGCACTACGAAGTGGACCCCCACAGGTGAATCGCCATTCAACCTCACCTATGGGTCCGAAGCAATGATCCCCTTGGAATTCGGGCTACCCTCTCCTCGCCTCATGGCCTATGAAGAGGAACAGAATGCTAGAGAGCTTCGGGCAAACTTGGACTTAATTGATGAACTACGGGAAAGAGCTTCAATTCGCCAACAAAACTATCGGAGAAGGATTGAGTTAGCCTACAACAAAAGTCCAAGTTAGTCCTTATAAAACTAGCTATCTCCTTCCCCAGCCAGAAGAGTAAGCTAGCTCCAAATTGGGAGGGACCCTACAAAATCAGCAAAGAAGTTCGGCCCGGAACATACCGTCTTGAAGACCTTGAAGGCAAAGAGATTCCTAGGACTTGGAATGCCGACCATCTATTGAAGTATCAAGAGAGCGCTTGAATGCCTCTCTAAATGTCTTCATATGTCGAACCGTTCCTTTCCTTTCACTTGTATTTTGCTTCTCTATTTCTTTAATGTAATAACGGCTTGCAACTTAGAAGCAGCCGACTAGTAGTTATCAATAAAGAGTTTCTTTCTTTCCATATCTTTCTTGTGATTGTTTGCATCTCTCTGTTTTTAATTTCTTTTACTCAAACGACAAGTTCAGAGTTCAACACTTGGCTCGATTCTGCTTCGCAGGCTCACTCTTAAGCAAGCTAGAAGTGGTTCGCCGTTCGGAATTGCTCCCACAACCGTTGAAATTTACTCAAACGACGAGTTCGGAGTCCAACACTTGGTTCGACTCTGCTTCGCAAGTTCGCTCTTAAGCGAGCTAGAAGTGGTTCGTCATTCGGAATTGCTCCCACAACCTTTGAAATTTACTCAAACGACGAGTTCGGAGTCCAACACTTGGTTCGATTCCGCTTTGCAGGCTCGCTCTTAAGCAAGCTAGAAGTGGTTCGCCATTCGGAATTGCTCCCACAACTGTTGAAATTTACTCAAATGAAGAGTTCGGAGTCCAACACTTGGTTCGACTCCGCTTCACAAGTTCGCTCTTAAGCGAGCTAGAAGTGGTTCGCCATTCAAAATTGCTCCCACAACCGTTGAAATTTACTCAAACGACGAGTTCAGAGTCCAACACTTGGCTCGATTCTGCTTCGCAGGCTCGCTCTTAAGCAAGCTGGAAGTGGTTCGCCATTCGGAATTGCTCCCACAACCGTTGAAATTTACTCAAACGACAAGTTCGGAGTCCAACACTTGGTTCGACTCTGCTTCGCAAGTTCGCTCTTAAATAAGCTAGAAGTGTTTCGCCATTCGAAATTGCTCCCACAACCATTGAAATATACTCAAACGACGAGTTCGGAGTCCAACACTTGGTTCGACTCCACTTCGCAAGTTCGCTCTTAAGCGAGCCAGAAGTGCTTCGCCATTCGGAATTGCTCCCACAACCGTCGAAATTCGCCCCGCCATCGCGCGCGAAATTCCGGCAACTATACTAAACATGGGAGAAGCTGATGCTAGGTCTGTCATTTGTATGCTAGTCTTGGTACACTGCGTCTCTTGATCTGTGCAGTTGGAAGGTCATTGAAATGAATTCACTATATTCTTCGTGTTTCCTCAAGAGAGATATCAGCTTCAAACATGAACTTGATACAGGCTTCGGTGAATTCCCAGCTTGGACAATTCTTAGTTTCATCACGAAGCGGAGTCGGAAATCTGCGACATACCTCGTCCTTGATCAAATACTGAACTATGAAATCACCTCTAGAATCTCGTATATTGTCGGCCAATGCCCAGCTTTGAGAGTCCTACAAATTGGCTTCATTAATCGGAAAACCTTAAAACAATTTCGAGAGCAATAGGCAGATGCGAAGACTTGGAGGAGCTAACCTTTGGTTCTTAGGGTTCATTTAAAGTCGAAATAATCCTCCAAAAGGCCGCTCTCCACTGCAAGAAACTCACTTCTCTTACAAATTCACAAGTTAATAGGCTCAAAGCAGTGCTCGGCATGCCTTGCCGATCGCTCTTGGCACCGACGACCAAACAAGCAAAAATCTTGCTCTGGACCTCGGCACTTCTCGCCGAGCGCTCTTGGCACCGACGACCAAACAAGCAAAAACCTTGCTCTGGACCTCGGCACTTCTCGCCGAGCGCTCTTGGGACCGACGCCCAAACAAGAAAAAATCTTGCTCTGGGACATCGGCATGCCTTGCCGAGTGCTCTTGGCACCGACGCCCAAACGAGCAAAAATCTTGCTCTGGGACCTCGGCCAGCCTTGCCGAGCGCTCTTGGCACCGACGACCAAAGAAGCAAATATCTTGCTTTTGGACCCCGACACGCTGAAAATAGTAACAAGCCTGACAAAAATGCACAAGTCTAAGGAAAAAGCTTCATTTCAATTAAAGTGTGGGAAGACAGTACAAGACGGTGCCCTTCTTTACAATGAAGTATACAAGTTGAAAAGCCAAAACTACAAAGCCCCCTCGTAACACTTAGACAAATTACAAAACTTGGAGAACAAGAGATTTTCAGTGCCTCCTAGGCACAGGGATGTTCCGCTTCAAAGATACCCGGGGACTTCGGCGCTTAACCCCGGAGCTCGTCCCTAAGCCGGCAAACTGAGACGTATCTTCGGCACTACTCCTGACAGTTGTGCCGACGGACGCTCTGCTCGATGATATCGCCACACCACTTTGGGCATCACTCGGAATTTCCCGAACAACAGGCGAACAGGTCGCTAGTTCGTAGAACAAAATCCTTCGTTCGCTTTCTTCACGAGTGCACGAAGTACTCCGGACGTTAATCGGTCCCAAACGCGGTTTGAGGCAAGCCACTTCCACCTTGAGCTCGGCTATCCGTTGCTTCAGAGAGTCATCTTTTATGCCCACCTCGAAGTGAGGAGGCACTGCGGGACTCGGGATGCTAGGACAGCTGGCAATGATTCGGCGGAGCTGAGTGACTTCGATGCCATATCCACTGTGGCCCTCTTCAACGCGTCGACCTCGGTCGTTAATTCGTCGCGTTCGGCCATCAGCTTGCCCACTACCGTCGTCAATTCCTCTTCTTCTGCCAGAAGCTCTGCCTCCACAATCTACAGGTGGTGAACCTCGCTGAGCATGTCGTCCCTCTCCGCTATCATCTTCGACAAGGAGTGTTGGAGACATTTAAGCCTCAGCGCATTGGTGAAGGCTATCGATGAGCCATCGTTCTCATCTACGGGAGCAATTTCAGCGAGCCTGCCCTCCAGTCACCGAATTTCGATGTCTCGCCATCCTAAGATCTGCTGCAGATGGTTCCGCTCACTTTTGGCTCTGCGCAACCCCAGCTCGACTTCGTAAAGACGTTCTCGGCACCTGTTCAAACACAGTCTCGTTGCCCCTAAGCCGACCTCGGAACCAAACTCCTCTTCGGAGCGAGTGGGTTCAGCGGACTGGGTCACCTCGGCAAGCTGAAACGATCAAAGCAGACAATGAGAATGCTCAGTAAATATTCGCGGATTAGCTTCATATCCGACCCCTGAATAAGGCTATAGCGAAGACTAAAATCTTGTGTAAACACTTAGTCAAATTTCAAGACTACTCAAAAAGAAAACAACAACATAAGGTCAAGCTCAAAAGCGTATTTTCATTCATAACAAAAATGTGGTGGCCAGTCCGCAATTAGGCAATACAGTTGGCGGTTCAAAAGACCAAACAAAAAACAAAAGAAAGAAGAGGAAATCAGGGGACGACCTCTTTCCCGGGGCGTCGAGATTCGGTGGGGACGGAATCCCCCGAAGGAGCCACCACTGCCAGCGGAGTCACCATTGACCCCTGCACCTCACCGACGACCTCGACCTCGGGGTCATCTTCGTCGTCCCCTCCTTCCTCCTCCGACTCGGGGTCGAAGCCGTCGACGTGGTCTAGGAAGAGCCGCCACCCGAAGTAGTCAACCTCAGGGTAATGCTCCGACACCTGAGTGATGGCCTGGGCGAACGCCTTGGCCATGTTTGCGGCGAGGAAGCCTTGTGCCTTCATCATGGTGGCCGCTTCGGTTTCCTTCACCGCTGCAGCCTTGGCCTCCGCCGCCACGGCCAGCTGCTTGGCCGACTCCTCCCTCTGCCGGAGACGATCGCCCTCGAGCCTTTTCGCCTTCCCCTCGAGCTCGACCTTCAACTTGTCGAGTTCGTTACCCATCCGAGCCTTTTCGGCCCGCGCTCGGTCGGACTCCTGCTTCAGCTCCTTTTCCAACTCTGTCATCTTCTCCATGAGATGACCGAAGTGGATGGTAATCTGCAACAAAACAACGAGAAGTACGAGGAGTTAGAAAATCAAACATAAAAGCTATCTTCAAAAGCACAAAGATGACACTTACCGATACCGCCGAGCGAGCGATCTCGATGGCATCATCGTCTGCCTGGCCGGCGTCCATGGCGGCTCGGTCCTTCGACGTCACCAGGTGCTTTACCACCTGCATACTCACCAAGGAGTCACCAAGGAACCCATCATGCTTCCGAACCTGCCAGTCCGGGACATGGATCCTCTTGTGCTCCTCCGTCAGGAGCTCCTCGGTCGCCACCGTCAGCGGGGACACCTCCATCCCGAGTGCTGCGGCGATCGGAAACTCCCCTACCTCGACCAACGCCGAGGCTACTGTCGGAGCGCGGGTCTGGGTCACATTCGACGGTGCCTCCACTTCCTCGGTCGCACTCGCGACCTTCTGGGTCTTCGCGGAGGGCAACTTGGTGGCGACCCTTTTGTGCTTCTTTGGCGCCTTGCTTCCCAGGTCGGCCCTTTGCGCCAGCACTGCATCATAATCCATGGCCTCTGCATCAGGCAAAAAGTTGGTTAAAAAACACAAGCCACAATAAGTAAAGTAAAAAAGAAAAGAAAAACGTAGAAAGAGCCGCATACTGGGATCTACGCGGCTGAGCCCTCCCCTAAAGAGGATGTCGGTCAGTTCTCGCCAATCATACTTCGACCGATCTAGAAGGGTCCGAACTGCCTCTTCTTCTTGAGGGTGAAGCACTGGCAACTTCTTTACTCGCTTCGACACCTCCTCCACCCAACCAGAGGGTATGGGCCACGCCTCCACGCTCCGCACTATGAGATATTTATCATGCCAGTGCTTTATGGAGTCGGGACAAACGACGAGCCGACCTCTGTGCCTCGGAGCCAGGTAATACCGGAACTCCAACCGGTTCTGCTGATGAAGCCGGTAGATCGTCCGAAGTACCCTCAACTCCGGCTCAACCCCAGCCATCTGGCAGTGGAGCACGAACCCGTTGATAACTCTCCACACGTTTGGCATTAGTTGGATGGGGCTGACCCCAAACCACCTAAGTACCTGAACCGCGAACGGGTGGAGAGGCAGCCGAGCCCCGGCGATGAAGGCATCGACCGGCCAAAAACACATGGTTACTGGCAGTGGCGAATTGGCCCTAACCCCGGGACCCGGCAGCATTAGTTCGTACTCCTCCGAAATTTGAAAGCAATTCCGGATCACTGCCAAGTCCTCCAAGCTGAGGATGGACACTGTTTCGTCGGCCTCGGAGGTCTCCCTAGCTGCGTTCTCCTCAAAGGTCCGCCCCCTCCCGTGGATGATGCGTTCGGCATGCTCCTCCGGAAGTTCTCGAACCCTCTAGAGCCCGGCCAGCGGCCTTGGCAACCTGCCGAACGGCCCCATGCGCTTCGAGTCCTCCACTATGGTGTCTCGACCAGATACCCTCTTGCCCTTATCTTGGCAAACTCTCGGACTCGGAGAAGAAGCTTCGGCAGCAGAGGGGGAGGACTCGGAGACAGGTGAAAGAGACATATTTATACTTGGAAAAAAAAACTAAGTATAAGTTACCTTTGAAGTGATGGGAACGGTCGGAATTTTCACCGGAAAGCAATCGACGATCACCGTGAGCTCTCACTAGTAGAAATTACTGCCTGAGTAAAAATTCGGAGAAGTGAGAAATGAGAGGGGGTGGAGTTTTATAGAGCTTGGCACACAAAACGAGGTTAATGCACCCAAAGAGCCAGGCCCATCTACACAAGGCGACAAAATGAGCTGAACCGTCACATTATTTACCACGCCCAACTGTACTGTCACGTTAATGGCTGTCACATCTGTCAGAGTTGTCAGAAGTTCAACAGTCACCTGCCCAGCCTGTCATTTTCTAAGCCGCCAAAAATCTTGCTCTGGACCTCAGCACATGCTGCCGAGCGCTCTTGCCCCATGTTACATGGAAAAATTGGACCTCGGCACATGTTGCCGAGCGCTCTTGCCACCGACCATGTTACATGGAAAAATTGGACCTCGGCACATGTTACCGAGCGCTCTTGCCACCGACCATGTTACATGAAAAAATTGGACCACGGCACATGCTGTCGAGCGCTCCTACCACCGACCATGTTACATGGAAAAATTGGATCTTGACACACTTTGCCGAGCGCTCTTGCCACTGACCATATTACATGGAAAAATTGGACCTCGGCACATGCTGCCGAGCACTCTTGCCACCGACCATGTTACATGGAAAAATTGGACCTCGGCACACTTTGCCGAGCGCTCTTGCCACCGACCATGTTACATGGAAAAATTGGACATCGGCACATGCTGCCGAGCGCTCTTGCCACCGACCATGTTATATGGAAAATTGGACCTCGGCACACTTTGCCGAGCGCTCTTGGCACCGACCCAATTACATGAAAAATTGGATCTCGGCACACTTTGCCGAGTGCTCTTGGAACCGACCCAATTACATGAAAAATTGGACCTCGGCGCACGCTGCCGAGCGCTCTTGCCACCGACCCTCAGATACGGGAAAAAGGGACCTCGCGCCGGCAGCCTAGCCAAGGTATCTCCGCACTTCGGCAAAGGGATCCGAACCCTCATAGACTTCGGCCTCCTCCTCGACAAGCGTACTAGAGGGTCGGCAGCAGCATCGAAATATGTAAGCTATGAAATAGAGGAAATCACTCCTCCAAGCGATCACAAGCGCTAGATCTCCTCAAAAATCGTGCCTTATACTGACGAAGGGTTCAGATCCCGCCACGTCGTGAATAACACCGAGTTTTCTTATCTAAAAATTGCGAAAGAGATGGCTAAAGATCCGGGTGAATTGATGAAAAATTCTAAAGAATAATTATAAATCCAGGGAAGTATCTTCAATCCCCTGAGTGAGTAATTATCGCCTAGAACAGCCAGTTAAGACCCCCGAACCACAGATCATCACTTCGCAAAGCTAGATAACGATTAAGGAAAAATTCCAGAAAACCAGGAGAGCTCAAGAACAACCTTGGGCACGCAACTAACTCGGAAATTACCACAATACCCTATACAAGGATTCGATACCTCCTGTCTGGACTCCGATACAACTTCGTAAGCCATTAAAACAGTAAAACTACTCCTTAAAGGCTAATAAAACTTAATCTTCGGGAGTGGGGGGCTCGTAATATGGCTAAAAATGGGATTAAATCGGAACCTTCCAAATCAGGCGCGAATCTCAAAGCTTGGAGGTAAGACGGTAATTTCACTTACAAATGGGTCTGAAACGGGTTCGGGGTCTTTTCTCCAAAAGCCCATTAACCCACCAACAGATCCATCTCGACTGGGTGTGGATCCCAACCCGCAAGAAACCCGGTTCAGCTGGATAGAATTAGGGTTTCTGATCATATTCAATCAACGGCCCTGATTCGCTCTATCCTTTCACTGGGAATTAAGGATTTCATTCCTAAACTGATCCCAAAGGCGGCTATAAATACCCCCCATCCACCACCATTAGGAGGTAATCAATCTTTTGCCAGTTTACGCTCTTTCATAATCTTTTCTGGTTATTGACTTGAGCGTCGGAGGGTGCGTCGCCGGGATCAACCCCGATGTCTCGCACTTTTTTGCAGGTGAACGGCGGGAGTCAAAGGTAAAACTCCGGTGGAAAGGCTCCAGGTTCGCAATTCGGTTTTCCTAAGAATCCACAAATTCTATCTGTTTGCCCCCACACCAGATTTAGCGGTAACATCTGATATTATTTTATTGTATGATTTTATTATTATAATAATTAATTCATTTCTTGATTCTTTAATTAAAATTTATCTATTGAATTATTTTGTTATTGTACTAGACCTGATTTTCTTGGCGAATTCCAATTTATTTTCAAGCCCAATTTATATTCAATTCATTTGTATTATTTATTTATTTATTTGGATTTAAATTCTTGTTCATGAAACTCTTTGATCTTCTTGATAAATTATTTTCTTGTTAATCCTTTTTTCTTTTTTTATTGTGGGTATTTTTAATTGAACCATATTGATTTTGATCTATCTCTTATTTGAACCATAAAACCAGTTTCTTTTGTTCTTGACCCAAAACCATTATTATTGAATCCTAAACCACTAACCCAGTACCCTAATTTTACCCTATAAATACAAACCTAGTACAAATCCTAAAAATTGCACAATTTCGAAGCCCTAGCCGCTTATTCTCTCTCCTCTATCCTCCCGTTCTCTCTCTCCCTGTGTTTTCCCGCCAAAAACCCCCAAACCCACACTGCCTCTCTTTCGGGCATCTTCCCCGGCCACCATCGGGCGACCTCTTCCCCGTCACTAACTTCCCTCGTCAGCGCCGCCTCTTAGCCCCGCCAGTAACCTCCTGAACCCCTCCTCTTCCATCGACATTAACAGAGCACCCAAAACCAAACTCCTTTCCTCCCTCCTCCCTGTTTCGATCGCCGGCACACCAGTGCCGCAACTCTGTCCCGTCGCACCGCTGCATGCGACGCCGACGACCCCGCCATCGTCAAACCCCCCTTGCCCTTTGCTGATGCTGCTATCCCTGCTGTTTCTTTGTGTGCTGTGTTGATTTAGGCTCTTTTGCACGTATAATGCACGTGCTATTTTGTGGATTTGCTAGTTGATGGGTTCATTGCTTCGGGATCCTTATCCCGATATTCTTGGTATTCGTTTTTACCGTTTATAAGGCAAGTCATTGTCCTCTTCAATTGTTTATTGTATCAAATTCAAGTTTTGTTGAAACTCTTGCAAGTAGATCTCTTTGTTATCATATTATCCTTTGTTCATCTCTTCGTTGGGTCTATTGAGGGTTTACACGAGCTAACCCCAATATTCTTGACATCGTGCCACTTTTGACTCTAAAGTTTGGATCTTTTATGAGTGCATATAGAATTGATAATATGGCTGTTCATATAATCGCCACACAAATAAATTATTTTAGAGACAATTGCTATGATGTATGTTGTTTGATCGATTGATGGTTGATTAATGATGAATTTGTGTATGTATGTGTTCTACTTTTATTCATCATATTTTGACACTCATCATACTGATTATATAATTATTGACAAAAGAATCGATACCCATCATGTTAATTAATTTATTTTCACGAAAATATCCTAAAACCTGTATCTTACTTGTTCGCTGTATTTTGTCTGCTGTTTTTGACTTAGTAAATGACCTCAAAGTAAATTACTTTCTGAATAGGAATTGTAACCTTATCTTTCTAGTTTCTAGAACATCCTGAATTTCTGAATTCTGAGTTTTGTTGCAAAAGTTATGCCCGTTTTACTACAGCTGTGTTTTTATTTCAATTACATTTTTCAGATTTTCTTGAATTAATTGTTCCAATATAGTAGTATTGCATGAATTAACGTATGTGTGTTGCATTGCATGATCCTAGTATCTCACTGTCATCCTTCTAATTGTCCTATCTAAGTTATCATTCTATTGTTCTCCTATTGATACTATTGTTCGTCTCATGTCTCAAGTTGCATAATGTATTGTTGCATCGATAAATAATTAACAAGCCGGGGTTTAAGGGATTAACCGGAGTAGTTGATGATATTGTGACTGTAATCGGAGGAGGGGCCCATGTTTCCATAAATATTGTTCCGGCTATTGTTTTATCGTGTGATTGTGGTTACGACGGTAACCCAATCTATCGTGCATTGTATCGTTGCCGATGACCGCACCGTACACTGAAAGGTGAATATTGATTATCGTTGCCAAGTACATGATCTATAGAATCTTCCACTTAAGTCTAAAACGACATTGATTGTATACATCGAACCTGTAGTATGGGATGCAGTAGTACATACATTAGTTAGGATAAAAATGATTAATAGACTTAAGGATCACACAACATCGACACTGCATATTGTTCCTCATTATTTCTAGTGATATTGAATATTGGCTAAGTGTTACCATTATTGATCATTGATTATTGTTACCAAATTTTGCATCACTGTTTATAGCCAATTGCATCGATTATTATGATTGTCCCATATTATTGATTCCTATTGATCCATTGACTTCATTATTATACCGTTATTCCATTGTTCCCTGCTTTCTCTACTTGTTGTCCATGACTTGCTCTCAGGATAATTTTTTTTCTCTTTTTAGATGAAGTGTATATAGGTAATGAAGGAAAATTGCCTGCTAGAATTGGAGAACAAACATTCTGAAGACTACTGCTTTCTAATTGCTTATTGTTTTAATAAACTTAATGTATTGAGACTTGTTATTATTTTGGATAGGATTATTACTGTTTTGGGCTTATATCTCGAATATTGCTATTTGTTTCTAAACGTTAGATTATTATTGTATTTGTATATTTTTATTGCTTCATTCCAAGTATTATTGTTCATGAGATTATTATTATTGTATGTGCAAATGTTCTATATTGATTATATTGTTGAGTTAATCGGATAAACAGTTTATGGGTAACGTTAGTCATTCGCTGGGCCAATGTCATGTACTCGTATTCCGTATTTTTGGAAAGCAGAGCGTGACAAGGTGGTATGCCATACCAATCATATTGTTCCCCTTCTACTGCGATCTTTCATATATGTATATAGATATATAATTCCATGATAGAATAGAATTAAAATATGTTGTTAGGAATTTCTACCGAAAACCCCTCTTAGGATCTTGTAAAGTTATTCAATGCAATCAACACAAACTACCAAGCACATATGAGATCATACCAAACACACCAAAGCACACCAAAGTGCGGTCGACCGCAACTCCTTCTGCTGCTGCTGCCGACTATTTTCCTTGCTTCCACTCCGTCTCCGATCATCTCGATTCCTCCATCGTCTCATTGTCTTCTTATCCAACATAGTATGCAGGACATAAACCCAACAATCTCCTCCTTGGATTACATACTCATGAATACACACCTGTATGATTTAAAACCTTCTCTTTCTCTTCCTGCAAACAATGCATTTTAATGGCTTCCTCTGCTAGTTGAATCTATCTCCACCTGTTTTTCTCCTGCTGTATGCCCCTCTCAAAGGCACACCCAAGTAGATGTAATTATGGAGGTGCCACCCTCGACACGAACTTCACCTACCTTAAGGCTCTCTCCACCTCCTGACAATATTCGAACGTCGCAGTCTCGCTCGGATGATTCTAGTGACGGCATACTAGATGATGCTTTAGGAACAATGGGCTTCGAAACACTTGCGCAAGTTGTTTTGTTTCTCCAAAGATGGTAGAGGTTGTGCTGGCCCTGCTCAATTCCCCTCTCACCCTTCATCACCTTACGATAACTTTTCCAAACTGAACGAACTCCACCTGGATCTGTGTACTTGCAGTCCCGAGCTTTTAGAGTTCTCATGGATATAAGGCTCCGCTTCATCAAAGGAATATGCATGCCCTCCTCTAGTGTGTATACCCTTCCGCCTGTCATCTTCGACTCATTTATTTTCTCACCCCTTACTTCACAAGTCTTGTCAATCTTCGTTCCCACACAACGACATGAGGCAAACTTGTAAGTAGAAACCATTACTTCACAAATCTTATCAACCTTCGTTCTCACACGACGACATGATGCAAATTTGTAAGTAGGAACCATCTCCCTCTCGGAGCAAACTTGAGAAGAACTAACCGAATCAAAAGAACAACCAGAATTCACATCTAAAGAACTTGAAACAAAAGCACTGTTTAAGCCATCACCTGATTCAGCGGCACTGAATTTGGTGTCCCTCTGACTTAACCACTTGCAACAATCTCTCATGTAATGCTCAATCCCTTTGTACTGGTGGCCACGGACCTTACCCTTACATATACTTTCCCTTCCATTCGAAGTACAATCCACCTCCAAGCAACTCACAGAAGTTGATGCCGATTTTTGACTCTCCTTCCTAAGTGTATCCTCCTCTAACCCTTTGATCATACCTGCTATGAAAAACTTCTCCTTGGTAGATTTCTCATTTATCACGGTTATCATATTGGATGGATTTAGTGATAAATATATCGAGTTGGAAACCCTTAGATCATCTGTGTTGAATGCCCTCAGTTTAGATAACTCCATTTTGAACTCCACTTCATAATCTAGAAGAGTGGTACTTTTCTTCATTGAGAAATCCCACAACTTCTTTGCTGGTACATCCGACCTTATGATGACAATCCCGAGTAGTCAGTTTTGAATCTTGCCTAAGGACTCGCCGTGCTTCTCGTATACCTGACTTCGTTCGTTGATGACAACCGAATTAAACCCAAGACTTCTGAATAAATCTCTTCCCAATTCTCCTGATTTGTGCCGATTGGTCTCCCTTTATCCCCTTCTAGGACTAGATTCCAGTCCTGTTGAACCAATGCTTCATGCATGTCCACCTCCAGGAGATCAAAGTTGATCTTGCCTTTGAACTGCTTGATCTTCGTGATCTGATCTGCCATCATCTCCAAGGAACTTGAACAAACCCTTTAACCCGATGCTCTGATACCAATTGTTAGAGATTTCTACCGAAAACCCCTCTTAGGATCTTGTTGAGTTATTCGATGCAATCAATACAAACTACCAAGCACATATGAGATCATACCAAACACACCTAAGCGCACACAAATTTGTCCCGGTTGGAGCTTTCGCCTTAATCTGGGGGAGAAGAAACCCAAGGTGTTATTCAACTAGAGAAGATATAAGAATATTATAATTCTCACCACGACCTTCTCTCAAGCCTCACCAGTAAGTACTAGTTGTTTACAATTACAGAATCACTCAATCTCTCCTTCAATGAAATACTCTCTCTCTCTTGGCTCTCAATAGAGGCCAATAACAACAATATATAGAGATCTAGAGAAAACCTAGTTTGATATCTTGATACAATAACCA
This sequence comes from Hemerocallis citrina, assembly GCA_017893485.1. Taxonomy (NCBI): domain Eukaryota; kingdom Viridiplantae; phylum Streptophyta; class Magnoliopsida; order Asparagales; family Asphodelaceae; genus Hemerocallis; species Hemerocallis citrina. The sequence continues at coordinate 88,714,737 of CM030368.1, forward strand.
TTGGATATTCCTGAAGAGATAACCCTACGATAAGAGCCGTAAGATCTGACTTGAAGAGCAAGTTGGGCTTCTCACGAATCACCAAGACCTGACCCAAATAATCAATCAGCGTTGCATTCGGTCGACCGCACCACAAGGTCGGTCGACCGTCCCCCTCTTGGGAACTCTGTGCAGTCGGCTACGTCGACCGACCCCAAGTGCGGTCGACCGCAACTCCACCTGCTGCTGCTGCTGACTGTTTCTCTTGCTTCCACTCGGTTTCCGATCGTCTCGATTCCACCATCGTCTCATCATCTTCTTATCCAACGTAGTATGCAAGACATAAACCCAACATATGTGCATACTTGAACTAAAATTATTTGCTTCATCAATGACTAATAGTTTCATTCCTGACTCTCATCTTTATATCTACTCAGAATTAGTCACATATGTATAATCATATCACATTGATATCAATATTGATATTTGAAGTGTAGATTAGGTTAAGAGAATGATACTGAATTTTGGAAAGTATATATGCGAAATAGTTAATCAAGAAGCTCAGAGGTGAGGTGTTGAGCAAAACACAAGAACTAAGGAAGGGAAAATTATACAATTTTATGGTAAAGAAAAATTCAACTTTGACAAGCAATTAAAAATTCCTGCATTATGCCAACTAGATGAATTAACCTTAAATCAAGGAGAACTTGTTTAGAATAAGAATTTAGGCTGGTGAGAAAGACAAGCATATATGTGAATTTAGTGATAGTGCTTGAATATTTAGTTGAATTAAAAGTGGTAGGGAGGGAAGCAGGAATTTTGTTGTTGAGGAACCTATAACATAATGCAATAAACACTTGACTAGCTAGCTATGTAGCACGAACACGGGTACGGAATACGGGTACGACACGACTCGGATATGCGGATACGTGATTTCTCAAAAATTTAAGATACAGGTACGTTAAGAGTACGTCGAATATAAAAATAATAAATTTATTATACATTATGTTAAAAAAATATAAAATTTCAAAAAATTATAATAACTAGAAGAATGATTGTAAACTATAAATTGTAAATGTAACCATACCTCTATTTTGCACCTACGACATTTTTGCTTTTCATTGGTAGGAGCTTTAAAGATGGGAATCAAATTCCTAAAAACAAAAAATAGATTAGCAATCAAAGACATTGAAGAACATAATAATAAGTAGAAATTTAACTTATTAACATAATATGATAATAGTAAGCAACTTAATAGCGAATATTTCAACATCATTACCGAAATCAACACATTACAAAGTAATTCATTCATTACAATTTCAAAGTTCAATAGAAATATAAAATATCACTAGTTCACTACAAATATTATCACAACGGAACTTCTCTAGCTTAAACATCTTCTTCATGATCCATATCCACCACGCCAATATCATCGGTAAAAACCACTTGTTCCAACTCCGGCTCATCCAATGAAAGGCTAGCCACCTCAAGAACTACAACATCTTCAAATGAATCAAAGAAATCTCCACCTATATCTCACATCTTCGTCTCTCCTATACCATATTGGGGTGACCTTCTTGATAGAAGCGAAGATTGCTATGTACATACACAAATCTTCTGCTCGTCGTGGGGTCAACTTGTTCCTTTGCAAGGAATGCACAAAAGAGTAAGTGCTCCAATTTCTCTCGGCACAAGATGAAGAAGAAGGTTGCATAAGAAGTTTCATAGATACGGTTTGAAGCATAGGGGCAAGAGGTCCATGAACGGACGACCAATCATGTGCATCCAAAATACCTCGATCACTAATACAATCAATATCATTAAATGCACCCGTTTTTGCCGAGAAGTGGGCATACTCCACATTCACTCTTGATCGATCGGTCGCATCGGGAAAGAGTCTTTTAAGACACTTTATTCTTTCCATATAGATCTCACGATCTTTATGTGGAGGAACTCTTTTTGGATCCTCATTAAGCCATTCTTCGCTATAATACCTTCAATAGGAAAAAATTTTACTCATAGAATGAAACAAAAAAGTATGTAGTACACTAATACGTTTATGTAGTTAATGAAACTAAATTTTACCTTGGATTCAAGGCATGTGCCAAGCAATGAAGTGGAGTGTTGTTTTTTGTCCAACGATCGACAAGAATTGGATGCACCACATCATAGAAGCTAGATGACTCATCAACTTTTTTTCATTCGTTTTTGTAAATAGCTTCCTTCACTTTCTCAATCATTGTATCCCACATATCATAAACTAAATGGAGACAAGGCCTATCCGTGTCACACGCTCGAATCATATCATATATGGGAGATGTGAAAGAAAGTATGTAGTCGATAGATTCCCACCACTCTTCACTCAATACCTTCTCTCTCACAAACCTTGCTCTTCCCACATCATCATCATGATAAGAAGCCCATTCGTCTTAGTTACCATGGATACAAGACCTTGCTTCAAGAGCTTAAACCGTTTAAGCATGATAATGACACTAGCAAAGCGAGTCTCCGCCACCGAAAGCAACTTCAAGGAAACAAACGCATTGTAAATGGCTAGCCTCATTGAATGATTCAATATGAAAATTTTAATTTGTACCACATCCCCCGCAATGTTCAATATCCACCCACATTCATCATATACAATTTGATTGGACTCAACATTCTTTGTGGCACAAATATTCTTCAATGCAAGATTAAGGGTGTGCACCACACAAGGAGTCCAAAAAATTGTTGGAAATTGACTTTCGATTATTTGTCCCACCGCCTTGCAAGTTGCCGCATTATCTGTAATGACTTGAACAACTTTCTCATGCCCAACCCCAATAATAGCCTCCTTCAATAAATTTGCAATGAAGAATTTATCTTTCACCTCTTCCGAACAATCTACCGCCTTTAAAAACATAGGTCCTCCTTCCGTGACGGCGATTAAATTAATAAGTGGCCTCCTTTGTGAGTCACTCCACCCATCACTAACAATGCTCACTCCTTTCTCCTTTCACGTATCTCTAATCGGTTGCAACAACGTCTCAACATTATCCTTCTCTCTTTGTAAGAGAGTTGTTCTCAACATATTGTACCCCGGTGGAACATAACCCGCAAGTGCATTGTTGGCAGCAAAAGTGTATGAACTACGCATAGTATGGATTTCTTGCTAGGTTAAACGACAACCCTCCGGTGTAAAACATTCGTGCAATCTCCCCATGCAATTGATCTCGCGCCACATTGTTAAAAGCTTTTCCGATTGCACTACTTGGGCCACTAATATTTAACTTTTTCCTCTTCATATCTAAGTTACCGCTAACAAACATACTCGAGGCACTCATCGAACCACTAGAAGATGACGGGGCAATGGTACTCTCTTTGGAGCTCTTTGAGATATTTTAATCTTCAATTGTTCATGTGCGTTTTGCATTTCAACAAGCTCATTTATCTTAATCTTATTACATACACCGATTCCATGTCCTTATATCTTTAACAAATGTCCTCTAACTCTAGTGTAAGAACTATTATAACTCTTCTTGCAAAAACTACATTCCCACCTCACATTTCCCCCACCACCCGGCTCCTTTCCTAACTTTGTCACATATTTCCACAGAGGGTTGTTGGTATCTTCCTCATTAAGAGGTGTATTACTCGCACCCATAGAAGTCATTTAAAGAAACTCTATAATGAAAATAAACAAGTATTACAATTTATAACTAAAACTCACAATTAGAATGAACTCGATGAAGTCATAAACTAAACATGAAAATTATCATATTTTTATAGCAATCAGTGACTGTCGATTCTGAATGTTGCAACCTAATACAACCTCACACAAACCTAACACAATATGATACACCTAACACAAACCTAATATATTTTTATACCAGTCAGTGACTGTTGACTGTGAATTTTTTTTTCAATCTAATTTAATTTAAACTAATCAGTATTTATTTTTTGTAGAGAGAGGAGAAGAAGTTAAGAAGTGAAGATCGAACCTTGGAGGAGGCGCCCGAAAGTGAGATTTGACGCCGACGGTCGAGGCGGAGGCGTGACGTCGAGGCGGGGGAGAGACAGCGACACCGAGATCGTGCGACGTCGAGGCGGAGGAGAGACAAGAGACGGAGGACAGACAAGAGGAGAGACATCGTCAATTTTGGAGAGAGACGGCGTGGAGTGCTGCGATTTTGGAGAGAGACGGCGTGGAGTGGTGCAATTTTGGAGAGAGACGGCGTGGAGTGCGTGACGTCGAGGCGGAGGCGCGAGGAGGCAGAGGCGTGCGATTTTGGGGAGAGACTGAATCGATTTTGGAGAGAGAAGGGAGATTTTGTTTTGGGGATTTAGGTTTCAAAGAGAGAGAGAAAGGGGCGATTGTTTGGGACTGACATTTTGAGAGAGATGGAGAGAGAGAGAGAGAGCCAGATGAATATATATTACTTTTTTTTTCTTTTTTTCTTTTTTTTTCTTTTTTTCCTTAATGGGCGTACCCGAGCGCACCCGGGCGTACCCGAACGCACCCGAGCGTACCCGAACACGTATCCAGCATTTTTCTTGTTTTTTTTTTATTTAAAAAAGCCCCGGATACGTATCGGGTGCGTATTCGGAGCGTACCCGTGCGTATCCCGATACGCACCCGATACTGGTACGAGGGCCATTTTAGAGTACCCGTGCATCACAGCTAGCTAGCGAACCTTAAATAATTGAAAGATACAAAACTAATCCAAAATGGCTTACAATTTTTAAGAGGAGATCGATGTATATTCTATGTATTAAAAAATTTAACTAGTGGGAAAAAAATTAGCAATTTTTAATGGTGGATTAGTTTCTAGTTTCTCAAAAAACTTGAAGATACATAAAACTGGGAGTTGAGATAATATTTGATTGATGAGGATAGAGCATGATGCACAAAAACTTTTTAATATGTCAAAGATTTATCACAAATTTATTGCTTATATTATTTTCTTGGAGAACCATGGCCGCAAAAATAATATACTTAGCTGTTGCAATCTTGTTTCAAAATAAAACTTAAAAAAAAAGAACCCAGCCGTCAGGTATGAAATTAAATAACATAAATTAAGGCAAAAGATCCTATCATTATGGTCCATATGATTTTCTATAGCCTATAGATCAATATTGAAGGAGACAATCCCTTCACTTTTCTTTCCCTTAACCCAAATATGCCTTCATATGAATAGCTTTACGGTCCAGCCTCTATGCTGAATTGCTTATGTTTAGGCACAACTTGTGATTCAAATTAAGGAAGGAACTTCTTGCCTTTTTCCAAGAAGTTATTGTCTTCTTTCCTTGTCTTTTCTTCTAAAACCAAGGTGAATCAGGCACTATGATGGAAGATTTGTAGTTGTGAAAGTCTCTGTCACTGTGCTTGAGGAAAATTGTACTTGTATTCTAACACGCCCCCCCAGGTCGATCGAGACCTGAACTATACGCAACGGTATTTTTTAAAAATCCGCATTTAAATTGCATAGCCGGTGGGATTCGAACTTGGGTTGCTCTGATACCATGTAAAAGTCTACCAATATGCTAAAACTTCGAAGTTGTAGAAGGGTTAAGAGAAATTGCACCTGTATTCTCACAGTAGTAAACAAGAAGCATCTCCCATTATCTTTCCATAAGAACCTTGAAGTTAATGCCTTTATTTTCTTCCCACAACCGACGGACCCAGTATGTTCCATCCTCACATTGGAATTACCTACTAAGCAACTGAAGGGAGAATGTTATGATGTTACAGATTATGCTTGTTTTGTATGGTGTGTTCGGAGGAGGACAAGGAGAGGGGAAGGGTTTTGTTTTTTTTTTGATAAAACAGGATAGAGTTCGAAGACTCCAGCCTATAACTCTATTCCCCAATTGGTAGCAACCCCTTGGTCTCCCCTACATGCTCAATAACACTTCTGGCAAGAGAACTATCTTTCCAAATGAAACGTAGACCTATTTGTGTGTTTCCAGTTAGGAAGTGAGAAATTGATTCTATATATCAAAATATAGTAAATCTAGTGAGGACAATAACCTCGTATAAATAGGCAAAGCCTATGACAACTTACAATATAGATCCCTAACAATTTCAATATTACACCCATGCATCATACACTCAACACCCTCTTTCTAACTCAAGGTGGATCAACCAACATGAGTTTGGATACATATAAACTAAACCGACTTAGCTAAAAGCTATCGATCAGACCTAAAGATGCAATATGCTGAATCCAATCAACCAAGCATGTCTGAAAGGCTCTGAAAGTATATGAGAAGCAGCTTATCGGATCAAGATATGGATCCATAAGAAGATGAAGAAGCAACTTCTAGTTCGGATAGACTCGTATCAAAGAGGAAAAAACAAGCATATTCGAAAGGCTTTGAAAGGAGATGAGAAGCGGCTTATCGGATCAAGATATAGATTAGTAAGAAGATGAAGAAGCAACTTTTAGTTCGGATATACTCATATCGAAAAGGATCCAAGTTGAGGTAGGGTCAGATTCGAAATCTGAACTAGATCGGGTTAAATTTGGTCGAGGCGGGTGCAGGAGTGGACCCGAGCTGGTTGAACCGGATCGGGCTAGGTTTGGTTTGTTGGAATTTATTTTTGCAGTTTTTCGGGCTGGATTCCGGCAGGCTCCGGCCACCGGTGGTGCCGAAAAATGAGTGGATTGCGATCCTCTCGACGAGTACTATTCCGTAGTGTACTCACTTGCCAAAAATGAATTCCGTATGAATGAGAAATGTTGGTCCAAAGTTGGGTACTTGAAATGTACTAACTTGGCAACTTGGAGAAAATGGATAGTCCCATATCGGAAATTGGGAAAATTTTTTCTAATATAAATACTAGAAAACTGGAATAAAGGGCGTGGCCCGGGGGTTACCACTAATGTGTAGTGGAGAGAGGACTTATCCAAAATGACAAACACACGCGCCCGGCCCGGCCCCGGCTTCGGCTCCACTGGTACCATTACTCTGTAACAGCAGAGTAATGGCTCACCAGTTATGAATCTGAAGAGTCTCCATTACTCTGCTGTTACAGAGTAATGGGCCTATGAAGAGTCTCCAGTCCAGTCTCCATCTTCTTTATAAAAGACACAAAATCCAGACAGAGTCAGATATTGAGTCAGTATTTTTATTCTTCTTCTTCTTCACCTCTGTGTCAACTGAGAGTACATCACAGACAGCAGTTCGCTGAAGCTCTGAAGCAAGGGTGCTGCTCTTCAGAGAAGGTATAGTTGTATCCTGGGAAGCAATTCGCCAGCCACCGTCACACTACGGGGCGAATTCTGCTTTAAGGAGAGAGATTCTCAGTCTCGACTCTGTGCAAAGTCTTTCGTTTACTGTTTTATTTTCTGTATTTCAGTTCTTCGCAATTGCTTTTGGGAATTTTTCTTATTTATAAAATCGGGTTCTAACATGGTTTGACCGGGTTCATTTTAACAAGGTTTGGTTTGACCAGGTCGAAGCGCAACGGGTCAGATCCAGTTGGCTGCGCAGGTTCAGGTAGAAGCTGCAATCAGGTCGTGTTGCTGGATCGGCTCGAATCCACTTTGTTTTGAAGTGGATCTAGATTGGAGACCAAAAGCAGAGAAGAATGAGATAGGGTTTGGATGAAACCCTAGCGGTTGCAATGGCGGCGCACAGGGCAACACATGAAAGTCGATGGAGAGGGAGCGGTGCAGACGGTTGTGCTGGTGGTCCGACTTGATGTCGACGACGGGATCGCGGGACTATCGGCAACGTAGAGAAGTCGATGGCGAGGGAGCAGCACAGTCACAGTCACAGTTGGATTCAGGTGCAGTCGCAGTTGCATGTGCAAACGCAGATGTAATTGGGACAGGAGTTGGAGACTCGCGACTGAGATTAGGGATGGATTCGGATCCGGATTTGAGATGAATTTGGATCTGAGTTTGAGATCGGGGTTTGGGATGGATTCGGATTCGAATTTGAGATCGGGGTATGGGATGGATTTGGAAAGTGGATTTTTTTTTTCAAGGCTGCCGTTCTAGGGTTTCTTTTTGGATAAAAAAGAGAGGATCAATGCTCTAATACCATGTTAGAAAATGAGAAATTGATTCTATAGATCAAAATGCAGCAAATACACTGAGGGCAACAGCCTCATATAAATAGGCAAAGCCTATGACAACTTACAATTTAGACCCCTAAGAATCCCAATATTACATCCATACATCATATACTCCTATACCTTGGAGAAGAAACTCTAGTCCTAATCCAAAAGGTTTATGTATTTACTCTATAGTTTTTAAAGATCTATAGTTTTTAAAGATATCTAGAATTCCAGTTGTGAAATGTGCAAGAAGTAATATATCAAGAATCCCAGCTGGAAAGGATTACCGAAATGGTAAATGTTTAAAGGGGAGACTAGAACCACAGAAGAAAAAAAAACTAATGCCTAGTTGCTAAAATCTTTCAACCAATGACTCAAGAAGTGCAATATCGCATTGAAATACTATAACAAAAGAGCCTTGAAGAGTAACAGAATAAAACACATTTGATATGTGATTTTCATCATCTTCCCACTACAAAAGATATTGGAATACCCGGCGAAACAACTCCGGCGTTTGGGTGTTTGGCCGGGATCCTCAACACTAATATATGAAAGAGGCAACAAAAGATTTTGAAAATGTCATTAAATGAATGTTTTACATAAGTGAACAGTTTTTTCCGTCAACAATGATAAATATGCTCTTTCTTTAGCACGATGGATTAACTATTATCAGTATGCATAATCATACATAAATGTTTATTACATTAATACACTAATGGATGATGCATTTTTTGAAAAAAGTTAATAATTGAACTAATTAGTTAAAAGGATAATTAATTAAAAAATATATGTCAATTTTTAGAAGTTGGTTGCTGATAACTGTTTGCTCTTTTTCTGTTCACCTAATTAGCATTGGATGATTCTTTAAGAACATTTTATTTGAGATAATTTCATTCTTATTTTTCCATTTGTTACACGATGGAATGCTTTCTATGTAATATGTATAGGTAAAACCATTGAAATTAGCAAAAAATGTTCATTTACAAAGACAATATTGGCCACAACGAAAAGACAAGACACTGAGAAAACCACATGTGTTTATTCCATTGATCGATCATCGACTGTTAAGTCAATCAGACTTCCAAATAAGTTCGTTAATAACTGATGAAGTATTGGCCTTTTCAAATTTATGCTATTGCCTGAGATAGCAAGAATTAAACTATGGAAATTAGATCTTTTTATTTCTGTTTCATACGGACTATATCATTTCACCAACTCATGAGGATGTGAAGACTAAATTCCAGGTTCCATTTTCTTCACCAAAAGATTAGCATGGGAACGATACACAATCGAAAAAGAAAAAAAACAAAAGTAGTGACCTTTAGAGCCTAAAAGTATTTCATCTACCAAAAGTCTCAACACTTCAAAGTGTGAGGTATCCCTCAATGTTTTTCCCTTTCATCAATGAGCTTTTGTTAATGAGTATGTAGCACAAACACTTCTATCATGGAGCTATCTGGTGTTAAACATGTCAGTTACAAACACTTCATTGACACTCTTTCAAACTATGTTGAACATTACACAAACATGTCCTAAACATAAATATAATCCTATAAGAGCATCTACAGTCGTTTTTGCTATTTTGGCAATTTGGCAAAATAGTAAATGGCAAAATGAGTGTTTCGCTGCAGTCGTCGTTCGCTATAATATGGCAAATGAGAAAAATAAATGGACGGACGGAACATGTTGTTCCATCCAACCAATTAAAATAACTTTTAAAAAAAATTGAGCCTCTTGGACTTTGATGTAATTTGTTTTTAACTTGGTTTGCCTTGGACTTGGCAATCTATGAAAAGAATTGAGGAAATAGTGTTGTGCGGAATACAAATCAAACCAACAATCAAACCAACGCGGAAACAAAGAGAGAACCAGCGAGAGAAAAACAGAAAAAACAAGCAACACAAGAACACAAGATTTACGTGGTTCGGCAAAACGATGCCTACATCCACAAGGGGCGGTTGGGGTTCTTTACTATGATCTCCAATGGGCAAACAAAGCCTTTACAAGAGATGACGGCTGCAAAATCCGAATAAAGTGTTACAATTTACAAAACCCTAACGGGTGTATTTATAGGGAAACTATTGGGCCTTTTCGAATTGGGCCGAATCTGGATCCAAAACCCACCGACAGTCGACTGGTCCAATTACCAGTCGACTGATTCCTTCTGGACGGTCGACTGACTCCCACGTACAGTCGACTGCTGCTGCTGTATACTCAGTCTTCGAAAACTCCTCTCTGGACAGTCGACTGTCCCATACCACCAGTCGACTGAAGCTCTGAAACTTTCGAACACTGCAGATACCAAATACCAGAATCGAGCCATTATCCTACAATCTCCACCTTGGCGAGATCTTCCAAGTATCCAACAATCTCCACCTTAGTGAGATCTTCCAAGTAGCCCAAGCAATCTCCACAAATACTTCAAAACAACTGCTCATCACCAAATGCAACAAACGAACCCAAACTCCACCTTAGTATGATATCACATACTAAACAAACCAATAGCAAAGTACTATCCCAACTGCCCATGCCAAATTATCAAACATGCAAAATATTAGCCAGGTTCATGCAATGCTTGAACTTGGCTGCCCCAACGACTTTGGTCAACATATCAGCAGGATTATCAGCTGTTCCAATCTTCACCAAATGAATATCACCATCCTTTATCAAATCACGCACAAAATGATAACGAACATCAATATGTTTGGTCCTCGAATGATGAACTTGGTTCTTCGCTAAATGAATAGCACTCTGACTGTCACAGTGTACCTCCACCTTCTCCCGATGAATTCCCAAGCTCTTCAAAAGTCCATGTATCCAAATGGCTTCCTTCATGGCCTCAGCAACCGCCATGTATTCAGCCTCAGTAGTAGACAACGCTACAGTGGACTGCAAATTTGACCTCCAACTTATAGGTGCTCTAGCCATAGTAAACAAATAGCCTGTAGTAGACCGCCTCTTATCTAGATCACCTGCATAGTCAGAATCAACATATCCAACCAATAACCTGCTAATATTGTCATCCCTTTCAAATTTCAAACCCACATCTGTGGTGCCACTTATGTACCTCAAAATCCATTTAGCTGCTTGCCAATGCTCTTTGCCTGGATCATGCATATATCGACTAACCATACTCACCGCCTGAGAGATGTCTGGTCGAGTACAGACCATGGCATACATCAAACTGCCAACCACACTAGTGTAAGGTACATTAGCCATATACTGTCTCTCTTCATCTGTACTTGGAGACTGAGAAGCACTAATTCTGAAATGAGTGGCTAAGGGTGTACTGACTGGTTTAGTTTTCTCATCTATACCAAACCGTTTCAGCACCTTCAAAAGATATTGCTTCTGTGTCAAACTTACTATGCCCTTTGCCCTGTCTCTAGCTATCTCCATCCCAAGTATCTTCTTGGCTTCACCAAGATCCTTCATCTCGAACTTAGAACTCAACTGATTCTTCAAATTTTGAATCTCCTTAGCATTTTTAGAGGCAATCAACATGTCATCCACATATAATAACAGATATATAAAAGAACCATTCTGCAACTTCCTGAAGTAGACACAATGATCATACTCACTTCTGGAATATCCCTACACTTTCATAAACTGGTCAAACCTCAAATACCACTGCCTTGGAGATTGCTTCAACCCATAGAGAGACTTCTTCAACCTGCAAACATAATTTTCCTTCCCAGCAATTTTGAACCCATCTGGCTGCGACATATAAATTTCTTCATCTAGATCCCCATGTAAGAATGCAGTATTCACATCCATCTGTGTCAATTCAAGATCAAACTGTGCTACCAAAGCTAACAAAATCCGAATAGAAGGATGCTTCACAACTTGAGAGAACACTTCATTATAGTCAATACCTTCCTGTTGAGCATACCCCTTTGCAACTAGTCTAGCCTTGAACCGAACACTGCCTTTTGGACCTTCTTTCTTCGTATACACCCACTTGCAACCAATTGCTTTCTTCCCCTTTGGTAGTTGCACTAGATCCCAAGTCTTATTCTTATGAAGAGAGTTCATCTCTTCATCCATAGCAACTTTCCAATCTGCATTTTCTGAACTTTTAGTAGCTTCTTTGAAGTTGGAGGAAACTTCATCATCCACAATGGGAAGAGCAAATGCAACTGTATCTGTAAAACGAGACGGTCGTTTGATATCTCTTCTTTGCCTTCTTACTGCAATTGATTCTTCCTGCTGGATAGGAACATCTTCATCATTCTCAGTATTAACCACATCATCTTCATCTTGGACAGGAACAGGATTTTCAACTGAAAACTTTTCTAACTCCACCTGTTGGAGAACTCTCCTACCAGTCGACTGGTAATTGCCAACAGTTGACTGTCCCGAGCTCCCACTCTTCTGCTGTTCTAGACCGCCAGTCGACTGCTCCTGTACATCAGTCGACTGTCCCGAGATTCTGCTACTCACCTGTTGGAGAACTGTCCCACTCTTCTGCTGCTCACCAGTCGACTGTCCTATACCACCAGTCGACTGTCCCGAGCTAATCATGCTGGTCTCATCAAAAGTCACATCTCTGCTGATTACTAACTTCTTTTGTTCTGGACACCACAACCTGTAACCTTTGACACCAGTACTAAAACCAACAAATATAGCCTTCTTGGCTCTTGCATCAAGTTTAGTTTCAGTTACATGAAAATAAGCAGGACAACCAAATATATGCAAAAAACTATAATCAGATGCAGGTTTACCACTCCATACCTCAATAGGCGTCTTGCCTTCAAGTGCTGCTGATGGTAAACGGTTGACAATGTGGCTTGCATATATAACAGCTTCTGCCCAAAATGTCTTCTTCAATCCAGACTGTGCTAACATACATCTCACCTTCTCAAGTAAGGTTCTGTTCATCCTTTCTGCAACCCCATTTTGCTGTGGAGTCTTCCTAACTGTGAAGTGCCTCTGGATCCCTTCATCTTCACACAACTTCAGAAACGGATCGTTCTTGTATTCCCCTCCATTATCTGACCTCAGAACCTTAATCTTCCTACCAGTCTGATTTTTAACTTTCTTCTTCCAACTTGTGAACAATGTCAAAACTTCATCTTTGTGCTTCATGGTATATACCCAAACTCGTCTGGAGTAATCATCAACAAAAGTAACAAACCAGTGTCTTCCACTCATAGAAGGTGTCTGAGTAGGGCCCCAAACATCTGTGTGCACATAATCGAGGATACCCTTTGTCTGATGTACAGCTGTACCAAATTTCACCCTAGTTTGCTTACCCAAAACACAATGTTCACAAAATTCCAACTTGCACCCTTTAGCATCTTTAAGCAACCCTTGCTTCACAAGCCCCTGCAAGGCCTTTTCTCCTGCATGCCCGAGTCGCATATGCCACAACCTAGTAGAGTCGGGAACAACCTGTTTAGGCCTTTCAGTTACACTGGCAACCTCACCCAAATATGTTTTTCCCTGCAAGAAAAACAAGTTCCTTTTTCTTTGCCCTTTCATCACCACGAGTGATCCGCTAGTCACCTTCAGAATGCCACCTTCACTAGCAAATTTCAATCCACTGGCCTCCAAAGCACCTAGTGAAATCAAATTCTTTTTCAAATCTGGAACATACCATACATCTGAAAGCTCCCTAATAAGACCATCGTGCATTAGCAATTCAATCTTCCCGATTCCTACCTTCTTACAAGGTGCATCATTTCCCATCACACTACACCATCATCTATATACTCCAAAGAAGTAAACCACTCCTTTTTCCAAGACATATGATAGGAGGCTGCTGTATCAAGAAACCATACTTCTTGATAAAGTGAGGGACTAGAAGCAAGTGCAAAAGAAAAGTCCTCGCCACTTTCTAAATTATCAACAGTCACATTTGCAGTCGAATTTTCCTTATTTCGTAGCTTTGGACAATCCTTTTTCCAATGCCCCCTCTCATGACAGAAAGCACATTCATCTTTGGCCGGTATTTTCCTGTCCTTCGAAACTCCTCTCGATTTGGAACGAGATTTGTTTCCCTTTTTCCCAGATTTGGACTCAGATCTGGTCTCAGTCCTGCCCCTTACAATTAAAGCTTCAGAAGTTTCTCTATCAACCATTTTATCCCTTCTCCTAGTTTCATTATTCAACAGAGCATTTGCAACATCTTCATATTTCACAGTATCTTTTCCATATAATAAAGTAGTTGCTAAATGATCATAACTTTCAGGTAATGAATTCAACAGAATTAGGGCTTTATCCTCATCCTTAATTTGCTCATCCAAATTTAACAAATCAGCCAATAATTTATTAAATGATTCAACATGAGCATTCATAGACATACCTTCCGTATAGGTGAAGCGAAAAAGTCTCTTCTTCAAATACAGCCGATTCTCTAAACTTTTCCTCATGTATTTGTCTTCGAGTTTCTTCCACAACACCGCAGCAATGGTATCCCTCATCAAATCGTACTTCTGAGCCTTCTCAATAAAGAGCCGAATAGTCCCACACGCAACTCGATTCAACTTCTTCCAATCTGCTTCGGACATATCCTTAGGTTTTTCTTTCTCCAAAGCAACATCTTGTTCTTGTTGAACAAGAACATCCAACACCTCACACTGCCACATCCCGAAATTGTTTGTCCCATCAAATTTTTCAACTTCAAATTTTGCGTTGTGAATTGTTGTTCTGGACGAACTTGATCCCACAACATCCTTGGTTGCATCTGCATCACCCGCCATCTCCCTCTAGGTCGAACCAACAGCTCTGATACCAATTGTTGTGCGGAATACAAATCAAACCAACAATCAAACCAACGCGGAAACAAAGAGAGAACCAGCGAGAGAAAAACAGAAAAAACAAGCAACACAAGAACACAAGATTTACGTGGTTCGGCAAAACGATGCCTACATCCACAAGGGGCGGTTGGGGATCTTTACTATGATCTCCAATGGGCAAACAAAGTCTTTACAAGAGATGACGGCTGCAAAATCCGAATAAGGTGTTACAATTTACAAAACCCTAACGGGTGTATTTATAGGGAAACTATTGGGCCTTTTCGAATTGGGCCGAATCTGGATCCAAAACCCGCCGACAGTCGACTGGTCCAATTACCAGTCGACTGATTCCTTCTGGACGGTCGACTGACTCCCACGTACAGTCGACTGCTGCTGCTGTATACTCAGTCTTCGAAAACTCCTCTCTGGACAGTCGACTGTCCCATACCACCAGTCGACTGAAGCTCTGAAACTTTCGAACACTGCAGATACCAAATACCAGAATCGAGCCATTATCCTACAAATAGGACTTGGATTAAATTTTCCAAAATAAATAAATGGAAGGACGAAACATGTTATTCCGTCCGTTTCCATCTTTTATTTTTTTCTTATCGGACGGTACAACATGTACCGTCCGACCCTTCTTTTTTAATAAATTAGGACGGAACATGTTGTTCCGTCTGACGTTAAAACAATAAAAAAAATATTAAAAAATTATTGGATGAAACATGTTTCGTCCGACGCGTTTAAAAAATTTAAAAAAAAATAGAGAAACATGGTGTTCCGTCTGCTATATTTAGCAATTGCCAAATTCGTTTCTCAAATATGAGAAGTTGTTGTTCCTCGTTTGCAAAATAGCAAACGATTGTAGCGCTCTTTTGCCAAACTTTTTGCCAAAATGACAAAATAGCAAACGATTGGAGATGCTCTAAGTAGGACACTACTTGAGCACCTTCGTAGTCCATGGTCAACAAGTTTTCAAATACTTTTTACATTTCATATACTAGTGAACTTTTTATCACTTTTCAATAGATTATGGATCTTCGTGGTTTGTGATTGTGTGTGCGCTATGGATTTATTCTTACCTCGATTGATTATAGCTCCCATGTTTTGATTATGTAGCTTGAAATTAATATCGACGGTATTATTTGGGTTATGTGTAATTGTGGTAAATATGATTGAATATTATGTAGCTTTAAATACTAGTAATATTATGACAATGTACTCATGTTCTACTTCATTCAAATATATATGGCCTATAGATTTCGTATCATACGTTCAAAACTGGTGTCACTTATTTGTTGCATGTTTTAGTTAAGACTTTGTCCTAATTTCCCTCCAATGCAGAATCTGAAGTTAGGAGCAGATTTGGACAATCAGTATTCGAAAGCTCAAAGCCAAAATTCGCCTACCTTGTCTGATAGTCAACCTTTTCATAAGCTACCTCGGAAATCAACAAAAAAAAGCAAGGGTAAATCGAAGGTTGCTCCATCTAATGAAGAGCCTGCATCATTAACCCGCAATTCTGCTTCTAAGAAGTCTTTTTTAAGGAGTGAGAAGGAACCACAAGATACTACAACCATTGGCATCAGTTCTGCTTCAAAGAAGTCTTATAAATCCGAGGTATTTTTATACATGAAAATGTATATGACTAGCTATATCTATACATTCATAACCTCTGCTATTATCCTATATATGGCTTTATTACGGCTGGATTCGCTTTCTAGCCCCTAAAGCCTTCCCAAAAATATTTATAGATTAAGATGTGTTCTAGTAATCTTTGCAATGAGAGTTTTCTTACTTCTTTTCCTATTTCATGCTGTCTCAGCTTACACATCTAAATATAATAACATCTATATAATTCTCAACTAAACTATTGTAAAGGTCCCAACTAATCATCTCCTTTGGTCAATTTGTTTGTTTGATCAAGTTTGGGTATTTGTCCATTTACTATAGAAAATGTGAGAAGGGGTTGGTGGTCGGATTCTTATGTGTAATGCATATATTTTTAAAGCCAATTGAAAATTGATGATAAGTACTATGCTTTGAAGAATAGTTGAAGTCTCCAATCATGGGGTATAAGCATATCGACTAAAATAATTAAGACAGAAATACTTGTACTACATACTAATAATCTAGTTTAATATAAATATATTTCCTAGTTCTCTCCCTGGTTGGATTCTGATAACGTCACTTCTCTGTTTGTTAGGATGAAGTTTCAGCAGTGTCGGCATCAGCACTAAGCAGGTTGACAAGCCGACTACATTTCCTGAAGGAACGGCGGGTCCAGCTAGTGAAAGAGCTTCAGACTATTGAACCACCCCAAAATGTTCGTCCAGAACAGCCTGCAAGAACCAATTCTCGGTGAGCTGGAGTCTTGACTATTGAGGAGATGTAATGTGACTAAAATCAAGCATCGACGATTTTGGTATTCGGACTGGTGCGATTGCTTGATGCTTTTCTGATAGTCATAGTTTTCGTTACTGAATTGAGTTGAGTCATTGAGTTGATTGGATCTGGGCTCCCATGTACCATGTTCAATTGCTAATACTTAAGCATTTTGGGTAGACTTGTTGAGTGAGTAGATAAAAAAGGACGTGTTGAAGTGAAAGACTGTCCATTATGTAGGTGCTGCTTGAAGTAGCCTTGATGTAGTTATTAGAAGACTAACTGTAAAGTTGACTCCGGAACACACATTACTGTGATTTTTGAACTAAAGGATACTGAAACTTGTTTTCCTGTATTTTCATCGATAAGTGTGTGATTCTATACAAAGTTTTATTTGTTATTAAAAAAAAATTATTGTATATGTAACTACAAGATAAACGAGGTTTAAGTGGCTCAGTCTCAGGGTAAACTGTTGGTTATTTACTTCCACTGAACTGTATCAACTAGAAGCAATCTAATTCGAGACAAATATGTCATACTAAGGATTCCGTAGTTAGTGCATACTGTGATCAATTAAGACTGTTGTATGTTTTTATTCTTTCAAGAAAAGAAAAGAGCATGATGAATCATTTTGTTGCAGTTCTAGGAATTTCATTTCCAATCTGAAATTAACATGAAGAAAGTAAGAAAAGCTAGAACTTGCTGGTTTACTTTTGAAACAAAACTTGAAGAGGAAGCTTGCAAATTCAAACAAAAATTAGTTCTTGTTTATTTGTAGGCATTACCCTTTAGTTGTTGGTCATTCCTCGCTTCCCATTATACGGAAACACGGGCACGCAGCTGAGGCCTAGAGAATGATGGGTACATCATTCATAAGCTGTAACAGTTTGACTCAACAATATGAAAGATGACAATAACCACGCATGCAATAAAATATCACATGAATATGAATAATCCGTGAAGTGTCTCATACATCCCCAACATCTGGAAAGTAAATAACTTCGGGTCAACAAAGCCCGGAATATAAAGTCTGCAGTAATGCAAAATGAACTGAGAAACATAATATAAAGCAAGTAAAATCAGTGGGATCCATCTCCATTCCTTAGAACACTTGATCACTAATTCCTTCTAGCAATTCTTCTTCCATTCCTGTAAATTCATCATCTCGAGTTGGGAAAGGAAAGCACCCGTTAAAGCAAGTAACGGGCCGCAAGTAGTACAAGCAAGTTGTAGCGCCACGAGATCCACATACAGGAAACTCGTGACACAACTCAAGATCATTGCTTCAAATGATTACACAACACAGGAAAGAAATCATAGAAAATTTAAAACTTACATTGTACAGGGAAAACTATACTTTCCACTTTGAATGCTCCACGGCCCAAAACTCTTTTGCTCCTACGATCGGTCCTACAAACCAGCTGTGGGCACGTCTGTTACAACTAACGCAAAATGGATGAAAACCGCAATTTCCCAAATCCTTAACGAACAACATTAATGCGGAAAGAAAATGTGGAAATCATACAATAGGAATGTTGGTGTATGTTATGACCTAGAATCTAATGCACAACGCAAATGCACACGATGCTCTTATTCTAATGCATACTTAATTTGGAAACATATGCATCCCATACTATATATTTTTCAGTTAAGTTTGAGCGTTCTTCTGATCATAGGGTTCATCCCCTCGCAATGTAAACCTATTCTTGTACTCTTTCCTGTTCCTAACATTTATTTAGTGACTGGTAGAGTAGCAGTATATACGGTCTATTCCGCCTACTGCATCCGATAGGTGGTTTTTCTCCACTACCGAAGGTCGGTGATCACTCCGATCGATCAGAATAAGTGGTCTCTCTCCACTCCGCCCGACCGGTGGTCTCTCTCCACTCCCAACAGGCTGGTGATCATTCAGCTCGGTTGCAGTCCTGCCGGAATTGGTGGTCTTTCTCCACACCCGGACTCTACCATAAGTTATCCGAACATAAGGCAAATCGGTAGGCCTTCCCCTACTCTACTAGAGACAAGAGTTACACTCTAGTTCTTTATTCATATGGATAACTTATAACATAAACATACTCATAAGGGTCCATTCCCCTATATTTCGATATTTCTATCACTAAATCTCAGAAATCAATAGTCGAGACTGTGCCGTACGCGTCCCAGATGAGACGACTCTACACATGTCCCTTTGACAGGTGAGTACACTCCCAACTAATGTATGTCCTTATTTTATCGATCATGCGATCACGAGCTACTACAATGTAACGCCCCGATTTCCATATATTGGGAAACCGTGACATCAGCCAGAATTTTTTCTTCAATTAGTCACAATACACAGAAAAACAGGAAAATTTAAAACTTTTTTATTCAACACAAAATGTATTACAAGTCTGAATATTATACAACTGTAATACATTACAACAGTGTTACAATAATACCTTTACAATCCCAAGTATTACAACTTTCAACAATGTACATCAGAGTACAATGAATGAAGAACAACACTTGGTAATTCCCACTTGGGTACTTTTCAACAATTAGATAATCAACATAAATATTACAGCCGAACTTAAATGATATCGACTCCTCACTTTCCTTGCCTTGAGTCCTCCTGAATTTCACACATGTACTTCTGTGATCCAGTACCGACTGAAGTGGGGATGTCAGTATTCACTAGCAGCAAATCTCTCAAAACAAACATCCAACCATGGCAAATGTGTTAGTGTAGTTTAAGTATTCGTGAGTGCTATGACTAGAATCTAATGCAATATCAACTAATGCTAGGATACTCCTATTCTAATGTAAGCAAGTCTCCGAAACCCTATGCAGCCCATACTACATATGCCCCATCTCAAGCCGTTTCTTCATATACAGGGATTTGAACCCTCGCCATGTATTCTACTTTGGTACCCATCCTGTTCCTGACATAATACTACATGACTGGCGAAGTTGTAGGTACGGTCTAGTTCCGTTACTGCAGTCAATAGTAGTGTCCTTATTTGCCACTATTGCCCAGTCGCACCGGACCCCACTCAAAAGCCAACACGAACTACAAGATACTTTTCAACCTTCTTCTGTGCCCTCAACTGGTCATGAGAAGGCATAGAACCTGACGGAATCGTAGGGTCTATTTCCCTAGAAAACCCTCTCGTTCTTATCATGGCACATTCAGGAATTAACAATCAAGATACGAAACCCGTGCTCCCAACTTGTCATGAAAAAGCACTGCCCGTATCCCTTTGATAGGAGAATACATCCCAATAACACCACCTAGTGTCGACCTATAGGAGAGGTTGGGTTATAGGGTATCACCCCTAACACCAACTCTCACCTTTTGGCAATTTATAAATAAAAATGGTTAAGTAACTGTTACTACCCTAACGATGTCACTAACCCTAACCAAACAAGCAAGACATGTCACTGTGCTTCCAACTAGACATGAAAACGCACCGTATGTGTCCCTCTTCTAACCAAACAAGTGAGACACGGCACTGTGCTTCCAACTCGGCATGAAAAAGCACTGTACGTGTCCCTCTTCTAACCAAACAAGCGAGACACGGCACTGTGCTTCCAACTGGCATGAAAAAGCACCGTACGTGTCCCTCTTCTAGAGAGTGCAACAATTAATCTGTCTTAACCTAGACTTCATAAGATCTCATCGGATCCATCCATAGCCTACAATACCTACATACGAGCCAAATAAGCTACGTATGAGACCAGCCGTTACATACAGCCCAGGTAAGCCACGTATGAGACAACTACATACAACGACCACACTAGAATCAACCTAGAAGCAACAACACGTGCTTGCTAGCAAAGTTTGTTCTTCTATAATTAGAAGCAACCGAAGAATCTACTAACATTCTAAATTAGGCGTTCTACCAATGAGAAGCCCAAAAGTGTCATAACAACCTTTATCAAGCTAACGATTATTAGTGACCTTCCCCAACCCTTATTTCCCATGAAGGCAAAGAATGTTTACATGATATGGTCCAATCTTAAGTAGAACCTCATACAACCAAAATCCATGGTTTCTTTTCCCAAATTGAACTAGAACCACATGCAAGTAGGTTTTTGGATTCTCTCTCAAGTTTGAGCTAGAAGCACCTAGAAGCTAGGTGTATGGGTTCATGGGTTCTTCCTAATCCTTCACTACAATACTACCATATACAATTCAAGCATGGTTTCTTTTAGCTAGAAAGCTACAATATACTATTCAAGCATGCATGGTTCATTGAATCTAGAACAATTATGCAATCTTAAACATGGGTTCCTTCTAGGGGATTAGCTAGAATGACCTCACAACTCAATATTGCAACTACAACATGATTGGTTCTCCACTAACGTTACAACCACAACATGATAGTTTCTTTGCTAAACACTACAACTACAACATGGATATCTACCATTGCTTTATACAAGAATGGTTACTACTATTTTAAGCATGGACTTTACTCACACTTAAGCATGAACGTCTACTACTTTAAGCATGTATATCTGCTACCCACTCTAAGCATGGATCTTCACTACTTAAGCATGGATGGTCACTACAACTCAAGCATGGAGATAACTTAAGTAGAAAGCTACTATAAGTTTAAAGCATGAATAGCTACTAGATTAAAGTATGGATATCTCCTACTACTTTAGCATGGCTAATTGCTACAACTTACCCATGAGTATTAACAATTTAGCATGGTATACAACAAAGCATGATTTTCTTTACTACTTTAACCTACAACAATTAGCATGGTATACAACCTTAAATATCATTCTACAACAATCTCAAGCATGGTAGGAACCTATAACAACCTTAAGCATGGTATACTACTTAAGCATTCCTACAACAATCTTAGGCATGGTAGGTGTTGCTGCTGATTTTGGCGTGGGAGCAAACAGATAGAATTTGTGGATTCTTGAGAAAATGAACAAGGCAAACCTGTTGACCTGGTCTCTTGCTGCTGCTGCGAATCTGAAAAAAGTGCGAGACACTGGGATGGATCCCGGCGATGCACCCTCCGACGCTCTTTTCAGTAATCTGAATGATTAAGCAAGAACTTAAACTGGAAAAGTATTGATTACCTGGTAACAGTGAGGTGAGAGGGGTATTTATGGTTGCCTTAGGGATCCGTTTCAAGATATGAACATATCTCTACTTTCCGGTGTGAATGGATAGAAGCGGTTAATATCACTTCTTAGGGATAATTATGAATCTGAATTCTTCTTTATCTTTATAAACTGGTTTGTAATGGGTTGGGACCCGTACCCAGTAAGACAAATCCGTTCATGGATTATTGGGCTTTGAAGAAAGACCCAGTTCCCATTTCAGACCCGTTTGTAGGTGAAATTACCGTTTTACCCCTGGGCTTTAAGATCCGTGTCCGGTTTGAACGGTCCCGATTTAATCCCATTTTTAGCCATATCACGAGCCCCCCACTCCTGGAGACTGAATTCTACAGTCTTTGACGAGTAGTTTTGTTAGACTAATGGCGTACGTGATTTTATCGGTGTTCTTAAGGTAGTTTAGATCTTGTTTAGGGTGTAACGGTGTTGTTCTGGGCTTGTAAAATGCCCAAAAATATCCTTAGAATTTTCTGGATTTTTGTGATTTTTCCAGATTTTTTTGAATTTTTTCTCATTTTTTTGAATTTTTTATTCATTTTCCGAATTATATAATTAATTATTGAAAATATTAATTACTTATTCTAATTAAATAATTATATTTTTCAAAATTTTAAAATTATTTTTCTGAATTAATAATTATTTTTAGAATTTTTAATTAATTTTTTTTTTCATTTTTTAAATATTTTTTCGGATTTTTTAAATAATTAATTCAAATAAATTAACTAATTAATTAATTAAATATTAACTGGACACATGGTGCATTTCTGGACGTCGATCGTGATCAGATGGCGCGCATCGCAAAGCAGATCATGTTGTGGGCACGTGGCGCATTTTTGAGCGTCGATCATGATTAGATGGCGCGCATCGCAAAGTGGATCATTTTCTGGACACGTGGCGCATTTCTGAGCGTCGATCGTGTTGTGGCACGGATTTTGAGACGATCGGACGGCGTGTGTAGGTCGGCAGCATTTTTCTCCAATTTCGAGCTCGGATCACGTGTTGCTCGGAATCCGACCTACTTCGCGCAGCCACGTGGCTCGGTCAACGCTCGCATTGACCGCCACGTGGCACAACTTCTCTTTTTTTTCCCTTTTCTTCTTCTTCTCGCCCTGTTTCTCTCTTCTTTTCCTTCGTCTTTACCGCCTCGCCCCCAAACTCTCCACCTCTCCGACTTCGTTTGGCGAGGAGGTCGACGACAAGGGGATGGAGCTCAGCAACATAGAGCCCGAAGGAGAGGATCTCGAACCTTTGTGGCGGAGCTCGGAGAGAGAGAGAGAGTTGTGAGCTCGGCGGCGAAGGCAGCTAGCGACGAAGGGGGGAGCTCGGTGGTTGCTCGAGCTTCGTCAAAGGGTTGGTGGGTTCGGCGATGGAGGCGCTCGACACTGGAGGTGAGGAGTTGAGCTCGAGGCTTCGGAGCTCGATGAATGGGACGTCGGAGCTCGAGCTCGGCTGCCGTAAGGGGTCTCCTCGACATTGGAGGTTAGAGATGAGATCGTCGATGGAGGGGAGCTCGGAGACTACGAGTTTGGGTGAACGTCCGAAGCGGACATGGCGGTGTAAGGTCGAGCTTGGAGAGGTGATAGGTTTGAGCTCGGCAATGGAAGGAGCTGATGAACGACCGAGCTTGATGACGACATGGAAGGTGGCAAGGTCTGAGGTTGAAGATGGGTGTTGGGTTCGAGCTCAGTTAAGGAGAGGGGAACGGAGCTCATGGGTTCGTCGAGAGTAGCTCAAGCTCGACGGAGGCTGACGAAGAGGTGGCTCGAGTGTGGAAGGAGTTTGGTTCTTCTTGTTTGGGTTTGGCGCCAAAATGGTTGAAGAAGAAGAAGGGGGAGGAGATAGGTGTTCGGGTTTTGGGTAACGGATCTGAACCCGACCCGTTAGCCTCTTCTTCTCTCTTCCTCTTTATCTGCTTGCTTTTGGGCTGCTTCTTGTTCGGCAAATCCGAGCACGGATTTTGAGGCGCATTTTTTGCCACTTTGTAGTTCGGTAGGACAGTAGCTCGGATTGTAGATCCGAGCTACGTGGCTCGATCTGGACGGTTGATCACGATCATGGCGCAAATCATGAGACAAGAGTCTCAGATTTCGAGAAAACGTTATCTTGTCATTTTGTGGTCGTGGCGCAATCTGAGCCGTTTGATTGTGATCGGGCACGAATCATGATGATGAAGTTGTTTTTCTCCAATATGCAGCTCGGAATGCAAGTTGCTCGGAATCCAGTGCCGACCCACCAGATGCTGACACGAGGCCGGTTAACGTTGACCGTTGACCTCCACGTGGCACCATAATTTTCTTTTATTTTTTTTAGCGAATCCGAGCCGTTGATCTTGATTTGAGCATGAATTTTGAGGTAGAGTTTTCTATCATTTTGCAGCTCGGTAGCACAGTAGCTCGGATTGTAGATCCGAACTACGTGGCTCGATCTGGATGGTTGATCACGATCGTGGTGCGAATCACGAGACAAGAGGCTCAAATTTCGAGAAAACATTATCTTGTCATTTTGTGGTCGTGGCACAATCTGAGCCGTTTGATTGTGATCAGGCGCGAATCATGATGATGAAGTTGTTTTTCTCGAATATGCAGCTCGGAATGCAAGTTGCTCGGATTGTAGATCCGAGCTACGTGGGGGGATCTGGATGGTTGATCACGATCATGGCGCGAATCACGAGGCGATAGTTTTTGCCATTTTCTTGCTCGGCACAGCTGTGTTGCGATACATTTTCCCAGTGCTGTGGAGGTCCGATCGGGGCATGCGACCCCTCATTTCGAAGCTAACTCGAAGATCTACAACTTCCCTTTAGGAGTGGGATGAAGATTCACCCTTCTTCATGGTCAAAACACTCCTCAACTTTGACGAGGCAAAGGGTCGAAACTCGACGAGGCAGGGGGTTGGAGCTCGACGTCGGCATCTTAGAGCTCGGCTAGGTGAGAGGGGGTCGAGCTCGATGATGTGCTGTTTGGCTTTGGCGCCAAATCGAAGAAGAGGAGCTCCACTCTTAGGAGCAAAGAAGATGGGCTAGGAAGATCCTCGTAAGAGCCATAGGAAGATCCATTCTTGGGGGTGAGTGCAAGGAGCAGCTCTTGGGGAGAGTTCTAGCTCGGAGCCCATTGAGAGGAAGGGCACTCGTAAGGCGAACGGAGTGAAGAGCTCGGCTCTAGGAGAGAGCCATTTGTGAGACGAGTTTGAGGAGCAACTCTAGGAGAGAGTTGTGAGCTCCGAACTCGTTGAGAAGAGGTCCGCCTTGGAGGTGAGCGGAGTGAAGAGCTTAACTCTAGGAAAGAGCCACTTAGAAAGCGAGTGTGAGGAGGAACTCTAGGGGAGAGTTGTGCTCCGAACTCGTTGAGAAGAGGTCCGCTTTGGAGGCGAGCGGAGCGAAGAGCTTGGCTCTAGTAGAGAGACATTTGTGAGATGAGTTTGAGGAGCAACTCTAGGAGAGAGTTGTGAGCTCCGAACTCGTTGAGAAGAGGTCCGCCTTGGAGGTGAGCGGAGTGAAGAGCTCGGCTTTAGGAGAGAGCCATCTAGGAGACAAGTTTGAGGAGCAACTCTAGGAGAGAGTTGTGAGCTCCAAACTTGTTGTTTAAGTGAGGTTCAACGGTTGTGGGAGCAGTTCCGAATGGCGAACCACTTCTTACCCGCTTATGAGCGAGTAATTTGAAGCGAAATCGAGCCAAGTGTTGGACTCCGAACTCGTCGTTTGAGTATATTTCAACGGTTGTGGGAGCAATTCCGAATGGCGAACCACTTCTAGCTCGCTTAAGAGCGAGCTTGCGAAGCGGAGTCGAGCCAAGTGTTAGACTCCGAACTCGTCGTTTGAGGGGGTCAACGAGGTGTAGCAGCAATTCCGAATGGCGAACCACTTCTTATCCGCTTATGAGCGAGTAATTTGAAGTGGAATCGAGCCAAGTGTTGGACTCCGAACTCATTTTTTGAGCTTAGTAAGTTGCGAGAGTAGCCATGTAGAAGAAGCTGGACTCTGAACTCACCATTTAGCAAGTCGTGACTCGGAGGGATAGAGATGAAGCAAGAGCAATAATTTTGAATGAAAAAATATAAAGTTTTATTGAGATAAACTAAGTGGCCGCTTCAACAGGGCGAACCATTATTACATACTATTGGCCGGGTTACAAGCATCGGCCTTATTGAAAATCAAGATCCTACTTCTACAATAAGGTGAAGACCTCTTGGGAGGAGCTGGGAGGTTCTGAGTCTTGAAGCTCGGCGGGCCTTTCTGTTTGTTTGTAGGCTCCTCACGGGGGAAGCTCGGCCCCATCTTTTTGGACGAACTTGGTCACGTATCCCCACTGTATGAGTTCTTCGATCTCCTCCTTGAGTGTCCGACAATCATCCGTGTCGTGGCCGTGGTCCCTGTGAAAGCGGCACCACTTATCCTTGTTCCTCTTCTTGCCAGGGGTATTTATTCTAGGAGGAGCGCGGAGTAGTCCTTCCTTGTCCACCTCCATAAGAACTTCTCATATATTAGCAATGAGGGGGGTGAACTTCTCAAAATGAGGAGTCGGGCGGCGCTGGCCATTACCGTCCTTCTAGGATTTTTGGGACCCCTCTTCGCTTGCATTCTTCCGTTTGTTCCCGAAAAATGATTCTTCAAGAGTAGGGGGGTTGAGAGCCTCTTTCGCCCGTATGTACTTCTCCATCCTAAGTAGGAGTTCTGAGAAGTCTCGAGGAGGCTTCTTGGCAAGGGACGCTCTGAGGTTGGCATTAGTGACGTTGCGCTCGAATACGGCTGAGGCCACTGATTGGTTAAGGGAGGGAATGGACCGGGCTTCGGCGGTGAAGCGTCGAACGTAATCCCTTAGGCGTTCACCCTTTTCTTGGTTGAGGGTCACCAGGGATACACTTATTTTCTCGGCCCGGCGGCTA
Organism: Hemerocallis citrina; assembly: GCA_017893485.1. NCBI lineage: Eukaryota > Viridiplantae > Streptophyta > Magnoliopsida > Asparagales > Asphodelaceae > Hemerocallis > Hemerocallis citrina. The sequence goes on from CM030368.1 coordinate 88,741,893, forward strand.
CTCACGAAATGAGTAAAGAAGAGCCCTTCGAACTGATCGAATGAGAAGATGGAGGTCGGGGCGAGTCGAGAGTACCATTCTCTTGTAGGCCCCTTCAACATGGCAGGGAAGATCTTGCAGAGGAGGGTGTCTGAAGCATGGTGGATCATCATGAGAGTTTTGAAACTCTCTATGTGATCTGCGGGGTCTGACTCCCCAGTATACGACTCGAAGTGAGGCGGCTTGAAGTTCTCTGGGATGGGGGCCTCCATGATGGTGCGGGAGAATGGAGGTCTGCCCGGGCGGAGGTTTATCACCCGTTACTCTTCTTCCCTGTCCATTTGGCCGAGGTGCCTCTCCATCTCATGGAGACGGTGGTAGACTGAGTTTTCTCTTTAATCATATCTTGCCGAGCCCCGGGACTCATCTTCGTACGAGGGTGGACTAGGGCTGCGGCAATGGTAGCTTGGAGATGGACGAGGACTGGGAGTGTGAAGGCGGTGGCTCCTAGCTGGCTCATGAGTAGGTGGTCTCTGGTCGTTCTTTGGAGCGATATTGAGGGCCCGTAAGACTGTCACTTGGAAGTCTTGAAGATCTGCCCTTGTGACTGGTGCCTCTCCAGCTTGGCGGTCCCTATGTGTGGCTCGGCTTACTGGAGAATGAGTTCTTCGCCGATGATGCTGCGGGGACTCTCTTCGCCTCCTCGGGGGAGGGGATCTTCTAGTCCTCGGTCGGCAGGGGGTCTGAATTCTTAAGGCCCCTGGATGCTCAGGTTGATGGACTCTACCAAGGGCTCGCCATCCATTCAGGCGAGTTCTGAGGTCAACCCTCTTTTGGTGTCTGCAATCACTTGACAAAGATCCCGCTCGAGAGGGCTTTGAGAAGCCATAGATTCAACTGAAGGATTGGGACCCCCGACATGGTCATGAGGAGGATGTTGCTTCGGACCCCTGGGCTGCCGCCCAAGACCCTGGAGGGGCTTGTTGAGGATGAGCACCTTGAGCTGGAGGAGGGGGAGGAGGAAGAGAAGTGGTTCTTCGGTTGGAGACCGTTGCCTTCCCCTTCTGTTTTGGATGCATGGCTTGAAACTAGTATCGCTGATGAAGTTAGATCGGGCTGCTTTTTCGGTTCCCACAGACGGCGCCAATCTGTTGCTGCTGATTTTGGCATGGGAGCAAACAGATAGAATTTGTGGATTCTTGAGAAAACGAACAAGGCAAACCTGTTGACCTATTGACCTTCACCAATGTGTTGACCTGGTCTCTTGCCGCTGCTGCGAACCTGCAAAAAGTGCGAGACACCGGGATGGATCCCGGCGACGCACCCTCCAAAGCTCTTGTCAGTAATCTGAATGATTAAGCAAGAACTTAAACTGGAAAAGTATTGATTACCTGGTAACAGTGGGGGGAGAGGGGTATTTATAGTCGCCTTAGGGATCCGTTTCAAGATATGAACATATCTCTACTTCCCGGTGTGAATGGATAGAAGTGGTTAAGATCACTTCTTAGGGATAATTATGAATCTGAATTCTTCTTTATCCTTTTAAACTGGTTTGTAATGGGTTGGGACCCGTACCCAGTAAGACAGATCCGTTCATGGGTTATTGGGCTTTGAAGAAAGACCCAGTTCCCATTTCAGACCCGTTTGTAGGTGAAATTACCATTTTACCCCTGGGCTTTAAGATCCGTGTCCGGTTTGAATGGTCCCGATTTAATCCCATTTTTAGCCATATCAGTAGGTAATTTAAATATCAATCCTACACATTCCTAAGCATGGTATATACTTAGCATGAATCTACAACATTCTAAATATGGTATACTACTTAAGTATCAACCTAAGCATGGTATACATTTTAAGCATGAACCTAAAACATTCTAAACATGGTATACTAAAGTATCAACCTAAGCATGGTATACATTTTAAGTATGAACCTACATCATTCTAAACATGGTATACTACTTAAGTATCAACCTAAGCATGGTATACATTTTAAGCATAAACATACAACATTCTAACATGGTATACTACTTAAGTATCAACTTAAGCATGGTATATATTTTAAGCATAGATAAACATGAGTTCTCTACTACAATCCCTACAACATGCATACAACCTAAGCATGAACTCACTACATCTTAGCATGAATGATTACTAGGCTGAAGCATGGATATCTTCTACTAGCTTATGCATGTATCTTTTCCTACAACTACTTAAGCATGATATACAACGTAGGTATGAGTTTCTTTTCTACCTTATCTTACAACAAATTAAGCATAGTAGAAAGCATGAGTATCAATCCTACAATAATCTAACATGGTGTATAATTTTCCTACAACAATCTAAGCGTGGATTGTACTTTCCTACAACAATCTAAGCATGGATTGTACTTTCCTACAACAATCTAAGCATGGTAGGTAATTAAACATTAATCCTACAACAATCTTAGTATGGGTATATATACTTAGCATGAATCTACAACATTCCTAAGCATGGTATTCAACTTCATTATTAATCTACAACAATCTAAGCATGGTATATCAATCAATCTAAGCATGGTATATATCACAAGCATCAACCTACTACAATCTAGCATGGTATGTTGATCTACAACAATCTAAGCATGAAAACAACTTAAGTAGAACATCTACTACTACAATCTAGCATGAGGAGTTTCTTTACTATATCAAACCTACACAATCTAGCATGGATACAATATAAACATGGGTTCTTACTATAATTCTTACAACAAGTTAAGCATGGATACAACATAAATATGGACTTCCTACAACATTGTAGACAACATAAACTTAGATTTCCTACAACATGGTAGACAAACATAAACTTAGGTTTCCTACAACACTTGAGCATGAATACAACATACACATGGACTTCCTACAACATGGTAGACATTATAAATATGGGCTTCCTACAACATCTAACATGAAACAACAATTTAACTTTATGAGCTACCATTTCTACATACTACAAGTCTATCTTTTTATAACTAGGAGCTAGCACAAATTTGTTCTTTAATAAATTAGAGAGCAAGAAGCAAATAAAATACTCATTTCTAATAATCAAGAGTTCTACAACCCCAAGGGGTATGTAATAGTTCTATGTGCAAAACATATGCTTATGCCAAAGGTTCTTGGTTGAGTTCTACATCCCAAAATGGGTATGTATACAATGTTCATATGCATATGTGTATGAGTCCAATGTCAAGTCCTACAACCCAAAATGGGTGTTTACACAATCCTCCATATGCTTAGGTTCATTAGTCCAAAATAATAACAAAAAAAAAACAAGTACAACCATCAAAGAGTCAATCTTTATGTTCTCCATTAATTAGTTCTACCCTTTACCTTCATTCATGAGGTTCTTTCTTTTGTCCATACAAATGTTAGCTCAAGTTGCTAACATAACAACATACCAAAACAAAAAAACAACAACACAACAACACCCAAAAAGAACAAGAACAACACAAAACAAAAGAAACAACACACACATAGACTTGGAGAAACCTCCACCTTAGTTTCTTGTTGGAAGGACTAGCCTATGCAAACCTTCTCCTTCCCCTTAGCTCTTAAGAACTCCTATGGAAACCTACAATAAAAACTCTCCTATTAGTAGTTTTCTCTTTCTTTTCCGTTCTTTCTTTTTTTTGTCTTTGTAAAATGAGACAAGAGTGAAGGGAGGGGGTATTTATAGGATGGAGAGAAGGTGGAGATTGCTAAATCACCAAGGCAATTTTGCAAAAAACCCCTTCCCTAAAAAAAGGGAAGGCCATACCTAGGTGAGGTGGAGAAGAGAGATCTTCTAGAAGAGAACTCTCTTAAACTCTTATGCACACTTAATCCTAGGTTTAATCCCTTCATCAAAACCTAACTATCTAATTAGGTTTGTCGTGACAAAAGAGAACTATTTAATCCAAAAATACATACCACACAATTTGCACAATGTACTAATTTGGTACAATATATATATATATATATATATATATATATATATATATATATATATATATATATACCGAAAATCTTCGCATAATCCATATAAAAATAATTTAATTTCGAAAAATAATAATTAAAATAATTTATACAATGTAATATCCGTCCGAGATATTACATACATCCATTAACGTTTATCATTCTCTATTTCTTACTTAATTTTTTCTACTTAGTTTCTTATTCAATGATGGTTGGATACTAGGTAAATTAAACCAAAATCCAAAAGTTAATCTTGTCTTTCAACAAGTCATTTAATCTTAACAGACACCAAACTAGTGCACTTAATATGTACTAAACATCGCCATATGCAGATACCGTATGCATACTTATCTATTAACGCGTACAATCTTTTCTTATACTACCAATAGTTTCTCTTCTTTATTACCATGTATTACTATCTAACTAAGCATACCGCTACAGTAGTTTCTACATGTGCGTTTCTTCATAAATGACTATTATTTCTACTACTTTAAGTAATTACTACTTCTACTACTATGAATTACTAGTTAACAAGTAATTTTCCACTATCATAAACAAGTAGTTTTCTACTACCTTGAATCACTATGGATTCTACAAACTAACTAAACAACATATTATCTAGGCATATACTACCACAATTCTTCCATTCAATTTTCTTATACAAATTTCTATACAAAAACCTAACATACATAATTATTATTACCATTGTTGTGCATTTACTCATTTAGAATTATGAACTTAAATGTGAAGATGTTCTACATAAATTATCAAGGAGTTATTCTATTCAGTTCTTTACTAATATTTCATAAACTTTTTAAGTTCACTACTACTACATGAGCTTTTTATATATATACTCTACAATCCCTTCTAATACTACAAGTGACTACTATAAGTAGTTTTCTCTACATCAATTATGATGAGAGGTTACAACCTATTTAAACCATATTAACTACTAACTAAGTTTACAATACTAACAATTCTATTCATTACTATTATTACATATATATTCTTACAAACAATTAATTAATTATCTAAAGGTTAGAACATGAGTTGTAACTATTTCACACATATATATAATATATATAATACTCCAACCATTTGAAACCTAACTTAAACAATTGATTAATTATTCAAGGACTGGAACATGATTTGCAAGCAAGCATTTAATATTACAAATTCTATTTCTTTTCTTACTATGTTTATTTCTTGCTATATTTATTTTATATATATATTTAAGCATATATAAATCTCAATCAACACCTCAAACCATTATTTATATGAGTAAGCTAGTAGCTATTAGGATAGAGAATTATCATCTTCAATTTCTAGCAAGCATCAATCTAGCAAGCATCAATCATTCACTTCATAAAAAAAAATTAAAAAAAATACATGAGGTAAGAAGAATACCCACTTTGATTTGTTTGCAAGCTTCAATATATTGGTTGCTTCAAGTTGCTACCTTCTTCTCCTTGCTTCCTTGACCTTCACCACTTAGCTTAATTGTGCACACAAAAGCTTCTAGGAACTATATATATGTAATACCCCGATTTTCATTTATGAAAATTATTTATTAATTTTTGCACGTAGTGTGCACGTGCAATTTTTGTAGTATGAAATCTTATAATTATTTTCATTATGGATGATGAGTATATGTATATATATATATGTATATGTGTTCTTTAATTATTTTATAAAGGCCATTTTTTCTTCAAATAAACATAAGCCTTTCTTTCTAGCCCAAATCTAATATATTTAATTTCTTTATATAAAACTATTATTTTGGCCCATTAATTAAAGCCCATGAGTTATTTCTATTTTAATTACAACTTGTAATGTAGAACATATTTTAAAGATTATTTTTATAGAAAATATAATGTACAACTTTTTTAAAATGGAGAACAAATGCATGCACGTGCATTGCACGTACACGTGCAAATGCACCATGTGAGGCCGGTTTTTGACATGGAGGGAAAAGGAAATTTGAATGGAGTCGTGGGTGGTGGTTGCTTGATCATGGTTGGTTACTATAACTCCCCCTTGAATCCTAGCCTTTTATTTCTAACTCCTAGTTTGATCCTAGCCTTCCATTTCACTCCAAATTTTAGTATAAATACCCCCCCCTAGCCTAGTTATTTTTGTACTCTTTATTTCTCCAAAACCTATAGTATAAAATACATTATTAGTAGTATAGTAAGTGAGTTAAAAGATTGAGAGTTGTGTGTGAGGAGTTGTGTTTGCACCAAGAAAGGAAGGCCGGCATCTTTGGAGCTCGGGATTGAATCTTTTGGAGGCTCGTGTGCACATCGAGGAGGAGGAGGAACGCTCTTTTGGCAAGGACTTTTTAGGAGGTGTTGCAATTGTATTTCTCTCCAATTAAGGTGGGTTATTTTCTATGTTTCTAATTAGAAAGCATGCTAAGATTGAATTGAAATATTAATGCATGAAGAAGATTAATAAGAGTACATTTTAATTGAAAAAATGGCTTATTAGTTGATTGGAATTTTGATAATTAGCTTGTATATGGTTCCATCATCAAACTTAAGTTGTGTGTAAAATAATTATAGCTATGGATTGCTTGAAGAAAAATTCATTGTTAGCATCAAAAACTATATGCAAATGTTAGTAGATGAAAATGTTGTTTTATGTGCTTGAATGAACCCTTTTGTGATAATGTTTGTAACGAATAATTAAAAATATAATTTGTGGGTTTGTGAAATGAATATAAACAGGGAATTGATATAGAGAATATTGATGTTAAGTTAGATAAGAAATGTCGAAAAGAAATGTGGTAGTAGTAGCATATAATTTAAACTAATTGTATGAAAAATATGTGTTTAATTATTGGAAAAATTATTTTTAAATTACTGGAGTATAAGCTTTTCTATCCTCATTGGGCGATAATTATTATGGGAATAATTAATCTGGAAATTTACAGTAAGTTTAGCAAAAGCAAAACTCAAATGAAAGCTTTTGAAATATCGAAATGTGCTATTAGACAGAGAGTTGATTTAATTAGAGTGCAAATTGTATTGAGACAACTTGAGCCTATAGCTCAAGTGGTCGGGAGGCTTCTAATCGCTACAGTGTGCGGTTGGGTTCTCACAGGTCGATGGTTCGATTCTTGTTAGAAACAAATATTTTGTTGCGCATTTAAAAAATTAATTAAGCTTCAGCCGAGAGCATTTAAAGCTCTTAACCCCCTTATGTCGATCGGCGCGATTGGCCTAGTGGTCAGAGCGTGCGGCTTGTTTCCCTGGGGTTGTTGGTTCGAAACCTGGTCTCGGCCAGTATTAAACTTGTGGAAAAAAATATTTTTTGAGTGGATTTTTGATATTTAAAAATTATGAAAAAAATATTATTATTATTCTAAAATTATGTGGGACTTATGAAAAATAAATTAGGAGTTATTAAAATGAAATAGAGTATATTTTTGAGAACAAAAGTGTAATTGGAACTATGGTTCTACACTTATATTTTTGTGAAAGTTGTACTTTGCAAAAGAACTTGAAATAAAGTGCTAGAAAGGAAATATAAATAAGAAAGAAAATATATGAAGTGAAGTGGTATGAATTATTCTTATTGAAGAATAGTGTGACAATTATGAGTTGTGAATATTCATTTTGACCATATAATTGATGATGCGATTTTAATGTGGAAATAAATATTTGATGAAATGCATGCATGATAATTGAATTCCATATATGGTTATGGACTCATGAATTATTTGAAATCATGTGATTGGAAAAGAGAAATGTTATTGAGTATGACAACTCAAACATGTGAATTTGTGAAATGAAATTGAAATTTAGAGTGTAGCCAAAACTCACACTGGCAAGTGAAAGTGATGAATTATGATTATTGACATTGAAAAGACCAGTTTGGGTCATTGTGAAATGAAAGAAATAAGATCGGTAGTAGTGAGAGGGCTAACTCTAAGAGATTGATTTTGTTCATGATTTCATTAAATTAAGAATTAGTACATAGTGAAGAGGTGATGAAAGTGAGAGAAAAACACAAGTATGAGGGCCTCGAGTCTACGATGTGAGAGTGATTCACAGAATGCATACTTGATGCATCAAGACATGGCGCGGGCACTACTCCAGAAGGATCGGGATCTTGGCGATGCTTGTGGGATGTATGGTGACTGCAAGAGGATCGTGTGCCATGGAGGAGGCTGAATTGCCACAGAATGCATACTTGATGCGTCAAGACATGGCGTGGGATTCCCCTCTAGGTTTTCTGTACACCGTACTCATAGATCATCTAGGATATTTACCGTAGTTACAGTAGTAGATTAAGTCATGACGAGAGATTGAACCCTACAAGATGAAGAACGATTAAGAGGCTTGCCCTCGGACCTATGTAGTATGGGATGCATAGAATCCGAACAAGTGTGCATTAGTGTCATATAATATAAATAATTGGATTAAGGACTAAGTGCACAATCACAACACAACATCAATAGGGTATTCCCTTTAGGTTGATATGTGACAAGTTTGTGTTTGTTAAATATAGAAAATCAGTTATACTATTTCCGGCATAGAGAGGATGACCATGTATAATGTTCGTCGGTTGAATAAACTGACGTACCCACAGTTTTATATGCAGGGTAAATGACATGATAAAGATTAAAGAAGTACAGATGCTTAGAGAATATTCAAATGTTGATTATTCAATGTTGTTGTACTTTTATATAAATGTTGTAAATTTGCTTCCGCTGTAAAATGTAAAGTGTAAAGTTTTTCATGTAACTATGATGTAAAGTGAAGAGTTTTAATTTCCTTGTAAAATTGTACGAAAGAAGTGTAAAAATCCTGTGGAATCTCGAAATCAGTTGTATTTTGGAATTCGGGGCGTTACAATATATGTATATATATTTATATTGTTGGGAATGGAAAAGTGAGAATGAGAAGGGTTGGTATGTAGAAAATAGGCTTAAGATTGTATAAAAAGACCTAGGGTTTTGAAAAGGGTATGAAGAAAGAGCTAGGGTTTCAATGAAGTGAACTAGGGTTACACTTAACTTTCATATATATAGAAGAATAGGAAGAGGTGGCTGGCCAATGCTTGAGAAGATGATGGATGAGTGTAGGATTGTGTGGAAATCTGTAGAAGTGCTTAGGTGTCCCTTCTTTTGCATATACCCCCTTAAGCTTTAATTAATTACACTTAACCCCTAAATAACCATGTTTGATTGGGCTTTAAGAAAAGAAAAATATGTTGAGCTTTATAATAAATATAGTTGGGCTAACCTTAACAATAGAAATGATAGTGTATGGTAAAAAAATAACAATAACAATGTGTGTGTGTGTGTGTGTGTATATATATATATAAAGAAAATTTTATTACCCAAACATGCTAAGGGTATTACATCACTCCCTTCTTGGAATAGTTCTGTCCCCAGAACTTAGGGCTGTAAATCGAACCGGACGGGACTGGACAGCCATATGTTCAAGCTCGGACCGAAATTATACTCGGACGGACTTATGTCTGGTTCGGTCCAGGTCGGACAAAATTTTTATAGTCCGGATTCGGTTCGGTAAAGCATCGGACCGCAATAATATTCGAACGGACTTATGTCCGGCTCGAGCTAGGTAAAACATCGGACCTAATAATTTGTTCGAGTTCGGTTCGTATAACAGTTCGGACGGTCCACGGTTGGGCCATTCCTCGAGCCGGACTCGGACGGACGACGGATTGTCCTGTTCATTTTACACCCCTACCAGAACTATACTTAGGTAAAGAGGCAAACAAAGAAAACATAAGTTAATTAAACAACTCGGATATACATTCTTCATTTGGCTTTCCAGCTCCCATGTGGCTTCTTCAACAAACTAATTCTTCCAGAGCACTTTGACCATTGGAATTACTTTATTTCTCAATACTTTCTCCTGCCGATCAATTATTCTCATAGGTTGCTCCTTATAAGTAAGATCTACTTGTAGACTTTCTATAACTTCCACTAGTTGGCGACTCGAGTCGGGCACGTACTTTCTCAGCATCGAGAAATGAAATACATTGTGTACTTGGGCCAGTTCTGTTGGCAAGTCTAATTTGTATGCCACCTTCCCAATCTTCTTCAGGATTTTGTACGGTTCAATGTACCTCGGAGCCAACTTACCACTTTTCCCAAATCTAAATACGTCCTTGGTTGGTGAAACTTTCACCAATACTGAGTCTCCTTCTTCAAATTCTAGTTCTCTTCGTCGGATATCAACATAACTTTTCTGCCGGCTCTGTGCTATTTCCAATCTTTTTCTGATTAGCTCAATCTTCTCAGAAGTCTGTTGCACGATCTCCGGTCCAAACATCTGCTTTCTCCTACTTCATACCAGCATACAGATGTTCGACACCTTCTTCCATATAGTGCTTCATACGGGGCCATACCAATACTAGTCTGATAGCTGTTGTTGTAGGTGAATTCTATCATGGCTAAACACTTTTCCCAATTTCCTCCAAAATCCATAACACATGCTCACAGCATATCTTCCAGGACTCGATTTACCCCTTCTGTTTTTCCATCTGTTTTGCGGGTGGAAAGCTGTGCTAATATCTGTTCTTGTTCCCAATGTTGTCTGTAAGCTCTGCCAGAATTGCAAAGTAAATCTTGCATCCCTGTCAGAAACTATGGATACGGGCACACCATGTAGCTTTACTATCCCCTCAATATATACTTCTGCTAATTTCTCTATTGACCAAGAAATTTTCATAGGTAGAAAGTGAGCTAATTTTGTCAATCGGTCAACTACAACCCAGATCGAATCATGCCCTTTAGGACTCCTGGGTAACCCTGTGGCGAAGTCCATACTGATATTTTCCCACTTCCATTCAGGAATGGGCAATGGTTGCAACAACCCTCCTGGCTTCTGGTTTTCTGCTTTAATTTTTTGACAGGTGAGACATCTAGCCACAAACTCAGCTATGTCCTGCTTCATTCCTACCCACCCAATAGCATTGTCTCACGTCTCGGTACATTTTGGTACTTCCCAGGTGAATTGCAAGTAATGCAGTGTGAGCTTCTTTCATAATTTCTTCCCTCAGATCATCCACCTTTAGTACGCACAATCTGTCTCCAAACCATAACAGACCTTCTTTTATATTGAATTCCAGAAGTTTCCCTACATTTACTTGTTCCTTACGTACCAAAATCTCTGCATCGCTTTCCTGACTTTTCTTAATCCGCTCCTTCCGACTTGGTTGTAGTTCAAGTCGTGCTAAGATCGCACCCAAGCCTTGAGTAACCACCTCAATACCAGCTCGTTTTACCTCGCCATCCAATTCCTTCCTAGTTGCAATTAATGTAGCCAAACTTCTTTTTATACTAAGTGTATCAGCCACTACATTGGCCTTTCCTGGATGATACTTATAATACTTCCAGCCATCGCCTTTGTCGAAGATTCAAGTCCCTCTGATGATATATATATTTCAGGCTCTTATGATCAGTGTATATCTCCACCTTCGCTCCATAAACATAATTTTGCCATATCTTCAGGGCGAAAATTACTGCAACCAACTTCAAATCATGTGTTGGATAGTTCTTCTCATGTGGCCGGAGTTGTCTTGAACCATAGGCTATAACTCTTCCTTCCTGCATCAGAATGCATCCCAAACCCCGGTGTGAAGTATCATTGTATATCACATACCCCTAATATACTTGAGGTAATACCAATATTGGTGTCGAAATCAACCGGCTCTTTAATTCTTGAAAACTTCTTTCGCATGCTTAGTCCATTCAAACCTTTTATCCTTCTTGGTCAATCCTATAAGCGGCACTGCTATCTTGGCATAGTCCTAAATAAACCTCCTGCAGTACCCTGTTAGACCTAAAAAGCTTCTGACTTTCTTTACTGTCTTCGGTTGAGGTCATTCTTTCACAGCCTCAATCTTCTGTGAATCAGTGGCCACTCCCTCCTTAAAAAGGATGTGACCAAGGAATGCAACTTCGGTCTTCCAGAATTTGCACTTGGATAACTTTGCATACAATTCATGCTCATGTAGTTTATTCAAAACTTCAGTCACGTGCCTAGCATGATCTTCCTCCGTTCTTGAGTATACCAAGATGTCATCTATAAAGACCACAACAAATGAGTCGATGTATGGCCATAGAATTCGGTTCATCATATCCACGAAAATAACTAGGGCATTTGTCACTCCAAATGGCATTACTAAGAACTTGTAATGACCATGTCGAGTCCTAAAAGTTGTCTTGGGTATATCTTCTTCATTCACACGGACCTGATGGTAGCCTGATCGCAAATCAATCTTCGAGAATACAACTTCTCCATGAAGCTGGTCAAACAAGTCATCGATCCTGGGAAGTAGATATTAGTTCTGAATTGTGACCTGATTCAACTGTCGAAAGTCGACACATCCTCATTAACCCATCGTTCTTCTTGATGAATAACACTGGTGCTCCCCAAGGCGAAGCACTAGGTCTAATAAATCCTTTCTGCAATAACTCTTCAATAATCTGTTAGACTTCCTTTTGTTCTACTAGTGCCATTCGATACGACGCCTTCGATATTGGTGCAATGCCTGGCTGAATTGTGATACTGGATTCCACATCTCTGTGCAGGGTAATCCAGGTAACTCCTCTAAGAATACGAGTGGAAGTCTCGTACAATGGGTATCTTCTTAACTTCCTCCGGTACCTTTGTTCCAGTCATAGCCACGCTTCTTCTTTCCATGAAACACAATCTCCATTTTCTCGGGTATCACTATAGTCACCTTCTTTCCTTTGCAATCTATGGTTGCCTTTTGCTTTTTCATCCAGTCATTCTGATTATAATATCTGCCCCCATAAATCCCAACTCCAACAGGTCTGTGCTAAGAGTTTCCCCAGCTATTTGCAGTTTACAGTCTTTATAGCATTCACTAGTAGTTAGAGTAGCTCATGATGGTGTGGCCACTTCTAAAGCAAAATCAGGAATTGCCTCATGACTACATTTCAACTTCTTAGCAAAGGACTTTGATACAAAAGTATGGGAAGATCCACTGTCAAACAAAACACTAGCTTCATTTTCATTAATGTTGTAACACCCCGAATTCCAAAACAGACTGAATTTGAAGTTCCACAGGATCTTTACACTTCTCTTCGTACAATTTTACAAGGAAATAAAAACTTTATTACAACAGAGTTACATTTACATAACATATTTACAGCGGAAGCAATTTACAACAAATTACATGAATAGAAATGTACAACACTTGAATCATTCTTTAAGCAGTATGCATACTTTAGTCTTGTTAATCACTTTATCCTGCATAGAAACTGTGGACACGTCAGTTCATTCAACTGACGCTAGGATATAATATATCAATTTTCTCTTACTTGGAAAGCAAAAACTTGTCACAAACAGAACTATGGGGACAATCCTATTGATGTCGTGTTGTGCAGTGCACTTAGTCCTTAATGTAGTTATGTATGTTATATGACACTAATGCGCACTTGTATAGATTCTATGCATCTCATACTACATAGGTCTGCGAGCAAGCCCTTAACCGTTCTTCATCTTGTAGGGTTCAATCCCTCGTCGTGACTTAAACTACTACAGTAACTACGATAAGTATCCTAGATGTTCTATGAGTTACGAGCTCATGTCCAGACAGCCTGGAGGGGAATCCCACGTCATGACATGACGCATCATGTAGAACTTATGGACAATTCAGCCTCTGTCATGGGACATGACACCACCCGCAGTCACCAAACACCCCACAAGCGTCGCCTACGGTACGGACTCCTGGAGACATATCCACGTCATGACACGATGCATCGTGTAGATAGCCTGTGAATATTCTCACGCCGTAGCTCCGAGGCCCTCATACTCGTATTTTTCTCTTACTTTCATCACATCTTTACTATGTGTCTAGTCCTTAGTTATTTGGATCATGAATAAAATCAATTCTCTAGAGTTAGCCCTTCCACTATACTGGTCTTAACCATTTATATAACACAACATAAATCATGGTCTTTTTATTTCAAATCTCATTTCAACAATCTCTTTTCAATGCTGGTATGAGGCTTAGCTACACTCTAGTTCTCAATTTCACTTCATAATCACAAAATCGAGTTTTCATACTCATATAGTCTTTTTCTCATAGTTCAAATAATTTTTCCATTTCTTTTCTATAAGTCAATTTCTTACATAAGTTCAATTTCGATTTATATCATTCTCTTTTAAGAAAATAAGTCTCAATAATTCCATTTAATTCTCACACTATTATTTCTTTTCTCCAAAAATCAAAATCATATTTTTTTCATTTAACTTTCAAATGCATACATCACCCAAAATAAAGAATAAAATCAATAAAAGAACACACTTCAAGTTCCCTTTTTTTATACAAGATTCACTTTTATAATTTAGTATAACTCCTCTCGGATCAAATCACTTTTTTATACTTATGCAAATATCAATTTTTATACATTTCTACTCAATTATTACTTCTCAAACTCTTTAATTTAAGTCAAAATAGTGTGCAAACTTTATCATAATGTTCCTGTATTTTTATAATAATTATAATAATTTTTCCCAAATTTGAAAAGTCAAAAATCAATAAAAACCAAAAAAAACAGAAAAAAACTGTTTTTAAATGCCGAACTCGGGATTCGAACCTGCAACCCAAATCCAGACCCACGCTACAGTGCAGCGCACGCGCTAACCAGAAAGGACAGAGCGCAACCACGACAGAAAGGGGGGTTTAAATCCCTAAAACTCGTCTTTTAGTTATTGGATTTTTTCCAAAAAAAAATAAAAACAAGTCTACTGCCCAGTTTCAAACCCGAGACCCAAGACCAGACCCACGCTACAATAAAGCGCACCCGAAAGCACCCATTAACCAATAAGTCCAAGTGGCTAATCTGATATGAGTTGAGTTTTTAAGGGTTTTGATTCAAGTTTCGGTTCACTTCGAATTGTTATAAAAATAACTATTTTTTAAACTCTTTTCTTCTCAAATTTCATTCTAAAATTCCAGAACATAATTTTTAAGCATTTCTAATATATCTGTAAAATAAAACTTAATTTTTGACATAAAAAGTGTAATTTTCCTCTCGAAGTACAATTTTGTCTACAATTTCAAATATGCACATACAAATGTAGTTTCTTTATAATTTTGCATTCAAACTTCCCATAGCTTTTTTTATTATTTTTATTATTATTAACCAATTATTCAGTAACAATTATCCCTTTTTCATGCCACTAACAAATGAATTAGTAGAAATCACATTTTTGCATGGTTATCATTTCAACTAACTAAACATACAATCATGTCTCCTTAGTTTAGCACAATCAATCGATTAAAGCATGGTAGCATGGTCAATTCTAAACTATCAATCACAATTTTGCAATTAATTAACATTCTTTTAACATACATTCAAACCATTGCAATTTTGTCTCATTTTCATGACACATGGCTAAAATAACTAAAGTTTCTTCTCAATTTTATCAACCATATCCTAGCATGATGTCTAATTAGAAGTGTGAGAAAATCGCCCGCCTCTAAAGGAGAGAAAAACAAACAAAACTCCTAGGGATCTCCTAGAATGAACAAGTGAAGCCTTCTCCTCCTAGATCGAGCCACCAATTGACTTCCCCTCTTTGCTTGCAATGCAACCCGAGCCTCACCCTTGCTCCTTGAAAAAGCCGGCCTCTCCTTGGGTTGAAGAACACACACTAGAATTCAATCTTTTAAACTCATAATCTACTTAATCTTTTGCCTCACTAATTTGTCTTTCTTTTCTTTTTTTTCTATTCTTTTCTTTTCAATTCTTTAGGTGTGAGAATGAAGAGTGTAGGGGGGGGGGGGGGTATTTATACAAATTTTGAGGGTGAATGGAGGGCTAGGATTAGTCCAAATGGTTAGGGATCAAGGGTCAAAATGAACTAGGAAGTTATAGAAATTACCCATGATGAAGCAACCGACTCTCCGCCTCTCCCATCTCTCCCTCTCTCCTAAGCATATCCGGCCTATGGGAAAAATTGCACATTGCACACTCTAGTGCATACACGTGCCAACTAGTATCCCCCTTTTACAAGTTTATTCATGTGAATTAATTAATTGTTTACTAAACTTTTCTACACTACAAGTTAGATTAATAAAAAGAGAAATTAAGTTAAATGGGCTCACTAATGGGCCAATTAACCGTGGGCTCTACTAATTAAATTAATTAATTAATCAAGATGGACTAAAAAGAGACAATTAGGACTAGAATTTAATTAAGCTTTTAAAAATAGTCTTTTTGGAAAATAAAGAGAACAATTTCTTGTTCATGCTTTAAAGAAATATTTTTCTAAAAGAAAATATACATATCGTCCTTCTCTCCCCAGATCCCGTCGACCCACCTTCTTTCTCGCCTTCTCCCTTCAATCAAGTTTGCAGAGCTCCCAATTCCCTTCCGACCCATCTCGTCCTTTTCGATTTTGAATCGATAGCACTTCGTCCTCTCTCTCCGCCGGAGGCCTAGTCTCCTGCGCCCCCCTGCCTTTCGGCTTGCGTGGTGCACCTCCACCTTGCGCTCGTCTGTCGGCCATCGTTGTGGTCGTCAGCCCTGAGGTTGTGGAGGTTTCGTTTGTAGCTTCAGGCTCGGAGGCTTCCCCCTCCGTCTCTGGTCGGCTTGGTTTGAGAAGCCTCCATCTCCGTTCAGCATCATCTCACCTTCCATCAGATCGGAGCGGCAAAGCCACATAAACCAATCACTGTAAGTTTTTGGTGTATTTGTTCTTCTACTATTTGCTTTTCGCTGTTGATTCGTCTTGTTCCCTTTAACATTTTTTCTCTAATGAGATCTCTCCTGATCTCGTTACCGTTCTCCCTCCTGCCCTCTCTTCTCTTGTTCTTGTGGTTCTATCGCTCGCTCTGAAATTTGACTATGCGAGTAGAGGTTTCGTACTCTTTGTTGATCATCTGTGTGTTTTAAGGTTATCATCAACACCTTCAACGTTCCTGTGTTTACCATTGGCTTAGCTTTCTTCTTTCAATTTAGCATTTTTGCACCTGTTTGTGGTATTCCCGTGGTTTATTCATCAATTTTGAGTGGCTCGGGTCATTTCGACCCCGTGGTACATGTCCTTGGCCTGCCAATTTCATTGTTGGCTTTCATCCTGGATCGGTAGCGATCCGTCATTCTCTTAGTTTGTGCATCTTGTTTCCTTAACTAATCTCTAAAGTATCAGTTTCCTCAGCCCGGATCGGGTATCCTCTTTCCTTCTTTCTCCTTTTCCCCCTTGGCGATCAGATCGCTTCAGCACCAACTTACTGGCTTTCCTTTATTTTTTCAATTGTCCAGTGCCTATTGGAGTATCGATTTGAGGCCTTTTAGGCCGATTTCTACCATGTCTCTATTTGCTCCGGTAGCTAGACCTAACTGTTTAGCGACGATTCAGGTTTTGAAGAGTGACTCGTCATCTCCTCTTTTGGCTAACTCTTATCTCCCTCGGTGCTCTCCCATCATCACTACTTCTCCTCCTGCTTGTAAGTCCGACCCGCTTCTGGTTTGTCACAGATGCCTCCTCCCTGGGCATTTTAAACGTGAGTGTGTGAATAAATTGAAGTGCTTTTTCTGTGATAGATTTGGTCACTCGTGCAGTCGTTGCTTTACCCTTCAAAAACTCCTCGGTCTTCCCAGAGGCCACCCATTACCAGCCAAACTTCTCTCCTTTCTAAACTACCCTCTATTAAAGCGCAAGCTGCATGCTTGCTTGGCAAAGAAGTTCAGTTTTGTATCTGGAAAGGACTTCGACTCTTCTGTAGTTGTTCCTTGTCTAGCTTTGAACTTCCCTACTTCTTCCTCTGCTCGTTGTGATTCTCTTGCGACGCTTCAACGTCCTAATATTGCTAACCTCTTTAAGGATCGCAAGGTTTTTTCGAATCTGGTCTTCTTCCCCCGATTGGGTTCTTACAAGGCTCGTCCACATTCTTTTTCGGTGTCGCCTCCGTTGAGATTAAGTCTACTTATTAATTCTGGATTGGTTAAATCCGTTCCTTCTTCGCACTCCTGGTTTCACAGTGCGTTGGGGCACGTACGGCTTCGTAGCATTTCAAACCCGGTACCTTCTGTCAATGTTATTGATTATTTGGAGGTTCCTTCTTTATTTTACAATTTTCCCTGTTCTATGATCATTTCTTCTCCCAAAATTTCTACGCTCTCATTTCATTTTCCGGGATGCATCTACTCGTTGTATCAACATTTAGGGGTGCTATCTTCGATCCATCATCTTCTTAGGGAGGCTATGCATATCCTGCACTCTTTGCCCCTCAAGTCTTCGCTGAGTCTAGATGGCTCTTCTTGCGACGGTTTTGCCTATCTTACTAACTCCATCACAATATCCTTGTCGGTGGCCTCCAGTGTTCACTTTACCCCTTCTTGCCCCAACATAGATGAAGCGCAATTGTTTGATCCCGCTACTTTTTTGTCCCCTGTGGTGATGGTTGCCCTTCTCCCCGTTAAAAGGAAATACAATAAGAAAGTCGGTAATAATGTGCAGATTTGTGTGAGTGCGCGTCTTCTTGCTAGGAAAGTTAATTCTGTGTCAGCTCCTTAGTTTGTGCACGGTTGAGATTTCGTGATGGCAGCCTGGCTGTTTCTTTTGGTGCCGCTCATGTTTCTCTTGGGCTGCTTGAGCAGCATGTTTTTTCCGCGGGGGGATGATTTTTTAGCCTTCGTTTTTGCCCGGCGCTGTCTCTTGATTCTTATCCACTTGTGGGAGAGGAAGGGTGTGTTGGCTCCTTTTCATGCGTTGTTCTTCGGGCTGAGCGCTTCGTCTCTCTGTTCGGTGGTTTTCTTTTGTTGTATTGTAATTTACTTATTGGCGAGCTTTTCAGCCGGCCTTGGGTTTACACTTAAAGAGTGAGAAAAAAAATAGGAATACAACAGAGAGAAGAAAAGAAAAGAAAAGAAAAGAAGATATAAATCACACAAAGAGCTCAGGATGATCTTTCATCATCCTCTCCTCAGATTCCCAAGTAGCCTCTTCAACCAACTAGTTTCTCCAGACTACTTTCACCATCGGTATCGTCTTGTTCCTCAAGACTTTCTCTCGACAATTGACAATCTCAACCGGAAGCTCAATATAATTCAGATCCAACTGCAAGCCCTCCGGTACTTCGGGCAAATGGTGACTAGGATCTGGAATGTACCCTCTCAGCATAGACACATAGAAGACATTGTGCACTTGAGACAACTCTTTTGGCAACTCCAACCAGTAAGTGGTTTTCCTAATCTGCTTCAATATCTTGTATGGGCCTATGAACCTCGGGGCTAACTTCCCACCTCTGCCGAAGCGAATCACACCCTTGCTAGGTGAAACCTTCAGAAAGACAAAGTCACCAACCTCAAACTCAATGTCCTTCCTCCGGTTGTCTGCATAGCTCTTCTGCCTAGTCTGAGCATCCACCAACCTCTTCCTAATCAGATCAATCTTTTCAGAGGCCTGCTGCACAATTTCAGGCCCAAACATCTGCCGCTCCCCAACTTCAAACCAACAGATAGGTGTTCTGCACTTCCTACCATACAGAGCTTCGTACGGTGCCATCCCAATACTAGTCTGAAAACTGTTGTTGTAGGCAAACTCCACCAGAGCTAAATGCATTTCCCAACTGCCTCCAAAGTCTAGAACACAACACCGAAGCATATCCTCAAGAATATGGTTGACTCTCCCAGTCTGCCCATCGGTCTGCGGATGGAAACCTGTGCTGAAATCCATCTTGGTACCCAGAGCTGTCTGAAGACTCCTCCAGAAATGCGAAGTAAACCGCGCATCCCGATCAGACACAATGGTTAACGGAATACCATGAAGCCTGACAATCTCTCCAACAAACAACTTGGCCAATTTGTCCATCGACGAAGTGAGTTTCATCGCCAAGAAGTGAGCGGACTTGGTTAGTCGCTCGACTATGACCCAAATCGCATCATTGCCCTTTGAACTCTTGGGCAAGCCCGTGATGAAATCAATACTGATGTTATCCCACTTCCATTCCGAAATAGGTAACAGTTGCAATAGACCTTCGGGTTTATGATTCTCGGCTTTGACCTACTGACAGATCTCACACCTCGCAACAAACTCAGCCACATCCTGCTTCAAACCTGACCACCAGAAATACTGCTTAATGTCCTTATACATCTTGGTACTCCCAGGATGTACAAACAAAAGAGTAGCATGTGCCTCTTGAAGAATGCTCTCCCGCAATTCTGCTTGATTCGGAACTCATAGCCCTTCCAAACCACAACACTTCATCCCTGATCTGAAACTCTTACAACTTGCCAGCACCAACCTACACCTTCATCTTCTGAATCTCTTGCATCTTCCTTCTGATTTGCGATAATCCTTTCATTCAGCGTTGGTCAAAGCCTCAACTGAGCTAAAGATGATCCCAAGCCTTGCAGAATAACTTCAATACCAACCCGATCCAACTCTTCTACAAGTTGCTTCTGAGTTGTAATCAAACCAGCCAGACTGCTCTTACGGCTAAGTGCATCAGCAAAAACATTAGCCTTTCCAGGATGGTACTTAATCTCAGGATGAATGTCCTCAAGTACTTCCAGCCATCTCCATTGCCTCAGATTTAGGTTCTTTTTGTTGATAGATGTACTTCAAGCTTTTATGGGCTGTGTACATGTTCAGCTTCTCACCATACATGTAATGTCTCCATTGCTTTAAGGCAAAGATATTTGTAGCCAACTCCAGATCATGAGTCGGATAATTTTTCTCATGCGGTCTTAGTTGCCTAGACCCATAAGAGATCACTTTCCTCTCTTGCATTAAGACACAACCAAGCCCACGATGTGGAGCATCGCTATAGACATTGATATGGCTAAAAATAGGGGTTTAATCGAGACCGTCCAAATTGGGCACGAATCCTGAAGCCCGGGGGTAAGACAGTAATTTCACCTACAAGCGGGTCAGAAGCGGGTACTGGGTTTTCACCTCACAATAACCCGCGAATAGATCCACCTCAACTGGGTGCGGGTTTCAACCCGCAACAAACCCGGTCCGACAGGATAGAATTAGGGTTTCTAATTAATATTAATCAACGGCCCTGATTCCTATCTATCCTTTCACTAGGGATTAGGGATTACATTCCTTATCTATACACAAGGAAATACATGCCTAATCTGTTCCCTAAGACGCCTATAAATACCCCCCACCCATCTCCATTAAGAGGTAATCAATCTTTCACCAGTTTTGGCGCTCTTTCATAGTCTTCCAGATTACTGACTTGAGCGTCGGAGGGTGCGTCGCCGGGAACAACCCCGGTGTCTCGCACTTTTTGCAGGTGTACGGCAGGAGTGACGATCGAAGCCCGACGGAACAGGTATACAGGTTTATTATTCAGTTTCCCTAAGAATCCACAAATTCTATCTGTTTGCCCCCACACCGAAATTAGCGGCAACAGATTGGCACCGTCTGTGGGAAACTAACGAATAGAAACCTCTCCTCTTCCCCGAATACAGATCTTCTCTAGCCATGCCACCTCGGAAAGTCAGATTGAGGGGGTCCAACCGAGGGCCCAACCCTGATCAGTAACAAGAAGTCTCCCATAATCCTGCTCAACCACAAGGGCAACTTCCCCTACAGCGGAAGACCCGCTCCAACATAATCTCCCCCCTCCTGATCAGCCGCATCCAAAGGGTCCTAACCCTCAGAAACAACCTCTTCATCAAGAGCACGTCTCCATCCACAATGCCTCCACGGACTCTATGGCCTCCCATCATCCCCGAGCCTCTGGTCACCACAATACCGCCCTCAACCGCCAGAAAGATGATGACCTCCGCCACCATCTGGATGAAAAGCGGGCCCGAGAGGGAACCTCCCGCCAACATCATCCGGGCGAGCGGTCTCCGTGCCACCGGTACTACAGGTCCCCCGTCCGCAGAGGGAGGAAAGAGTCCCCCGAGCATTACCGAAGAAGGCACTCCCCCGCGGGTCGGCAACAGCCCAGGAACAATGAGGCACCAATCACCCGTGCCGAGTTCCAGCAGTTCCAAGCGGCCGTCCTACAAGCTCTCAACCTCCGTCAAAACCCTAATGAGCCGAAGGCCCCATCTCCTCCTCCAGTCCGAAGCCCTCGCCGACGGTCCCCATCTCCTCGTCCTGCTCCTAGCAACTCCCGGCGTACCCCAAGTCCTCGCCGCTCCCGAAGTTACCATCGCCGCAACCCTCGCTCTCCCTCATACGAAGACGAGTCTAGGGGCTCGGCTGATTACCGTCGGAGGGATGACACCATGTACCGCTGTCTTCATGAAGTAGAGAGGCACCTGGGTCAGATAGACCGAGAAGAGGAGCTTAGGGGGAGGACCCTACGTCCTAGCCGACCCCCTTTCTCCCGAACCATAGTGGATGCACCTGTCCCGTTCAGCTTCAAACCTCCCCAATTTGAGACTTACACCGGGGAGACCGATCCAGTTGATCACATCGAAAGCTTTAAGACTTTGATGCTCCTCCATCAAGCTTCCGATGCCCTCCTCTGCAAAACCTTCCCCGCAACTCTCAAAGGACCAGCTCGAGAATGGTACTCTCGCCTCGCCCCCTCCTCAATATTCTCCTTCGAGCAGTTCGAAACTCTCTTCGTCACACATTTCGTGAGCAGTCGTAGAGCTGAGAAAACCAGCATCTCTCTATTGCACCTCCACCAAAAGAAGGGGGAGAAATTGAGAGACTATGTGAAAAGGTTCACAGCTGAAGCCAGGTCCATAGCATCCCTCGACCAGTCGATCGCTACGGCAGCATTTCAATCTAATGTCCTCAATTCCAACCTCCGCTCCTCCCTCACTAAGAAGCCTCCACAGAACTTTTCCGACCTTCTCCTTCGCAGCGAAAAGTACATCCGGGCCGAAGAGGCCGAGCATCAACCCAACTGGGACGGGTCTTCCTCCGGGTTTAAGAGAAAAGGGACAGAAGAAGAAGGTGCTAAGAAGCTCCAGAAGGATAATGCCGGCCAGTGCCGACCTCCCCCCAGATTCGAGAAGTTCACTCCCCTCACCACTAAGGTCTCAACTATTCTGATGGAAGTCGAAAAGGAAGGGATCTTACCCCCAGCTCCGAGGATGAACACCCCCGCCAAGAGGAGGGATAAAGAAAAATGGTGCCGTTATCACCGGGACCATGGGCATGACACCAACGATTGTCGTGCTCTGAAAAACGAGATCGAAGCCCTTATCCAGAGGGGGCAGCTGACGAAGTTTGTAAGAAAGGACCGAGCCGAACTTCCTCTCCAGCCTCGGGGGGCTAACAAGCGTCCGGAACGAGAAGAGACGCCAGACTTTGAGGAAGAGCGAGTCCTCCACCTCATCCATGGGGGTCCAATGGGGGGCTCCTCGAACTCCTCTCGGAAAGCATTTATAAGAGAGGTCAACTCAGTCTGAACCACCCCTCCTTCCAAAGGCCTCGGAGTGCCAGTCACTTTCTCTGACGAAGACCTTGAGGGTGTCCGCACCCCTCATTGCGACGCACTCGTCATCAGTCTCCACATGGCCAACTTCAAAGTGGAGAGGATCTTAGTAGACAACGGCAGCTCCGTCAACATCCTCTTCCTCGATGCTTTTAAAGGCCTAAAGCTCTCGCGGGACAGACTCAAGCCCGCCGGTTACACGCTCCACGGGTTCACGGGAGTGCCAGTGTCTATTGAAGGGGTGATTACCCTCGACGTAACCACTGGCAAAACTCCTACTACCCGAACGGAGTCGATGGACTTCATGGTCGTAGATGTCCCAGCAGCCTATAATGTCATTTTGGGTCGGCCCGGTCTGGCCGCCCTCGAAGCCGTCCCTTCTGCCTACCATCTCAAAATGAAATTCCCCACTCGGGCCGGAGTAGGAGAAGTAAGGGGCAATCAGGAGCAGGCCCGCAAGTGTTATATGTCCTCTACCCTCGGACCCATCCTCTCCTTAGAAACACTGGAACTCCCCCAAGATGCTGCTCGGCCGACTTCCGAGCCAGTGGACGAATTGGAGGAGGTACTCTTCTCTGAGCAGGAGCCGACCCACAAGTTCTTTGTTAGCAAGACCCTCCCGTCTGCCCTATACTCAGATATTGTAAAATGCATCCGAACCAATCAAGACCTCTTCGTGTGGTCAGCAGCAGATATGCCCGGTATCTCCGAAGAACTCTTGGTCCACCACCTGAGCGTTGATCCGGGGTCCAAACCGGTTCAGCAGAAGAGGCGCAAGTTCGCCCCCGAGCGCCAGATCGCTATCAAAGAGGAGGTGGACAAACTCTTGAAGGCCCGGTTCATACAGGAGGTGAACTATCCGAAGTGGTTATCGAATGTAGTAATGGTGAAGAAGTCCAACGGGACTTGGAGAATTTGTATTGATTTCACTGACCTCAACAAGGCATGCCCCAAAGATCCCTTCCCTCTGCCGAGTATTGACACTCTGATTGATGCAACCTCGGGACATGAGCTCCTCAGCTTCATGGATGCTTTCTCAGGTTACAATCAGATAAGAATGTTCCCCCCGGATATCCCGAAGACCTCGTTCGTGACCGACCAGGGGCTCTATTGCTACAGAGTCATGCCGTTCGGGCTAAAGAATGTGGGGGCAACATACCAGCGCCTCGTCAACAAGGTTTTCCAGGCTCAGATCGGCCGGAACATGGAGGTGTACGTTGATGACATGCTTGTGAAAAGCATCTGAGGCACTGATCATGTGGCTGACCTCCAAGAAGCATTTGACGTTTTAAGAAAGCACAATATGAGACTTAACCCGAACAAGTGTGCGTTCGGCGTCTCATCAGGGAAGTTCCTCGGCTTCATGGTTAGCCAACGAGGAATAGAAGCAAACCCGGAGAAGATCAAGGCCATATTGGACATGGTCCCCCCAAGAAATGTCAAAGAAGTTCAGAGATTAACTGGCTGCCTAGCCGCCATAGGGCGTTTTCTGTCAAAGTCCGGGGAAAAGTGCCTCCCATTCTTCAAAGCCCTCAGAGGGGCTAAAGGATTTGAGTGGGGGCAGCAGCAACAAGACTCCTTCGACCAGCTTAAAGCTTACCTCGTCAATCCACCTCTTCTCAGCAAACCAATACCTGGCGAACCGCTCTACCTCTACCTAGCAGATTCCGAATAGACGCTTAGTGCGGTCTTAGTCAGAGAAAAAGAAAGGGCTCAGAAGCCCATCTTCTACGTCAGCAAGGTGTTTCGGGACGCCGAGCTCCGGTACCCGAAGATTGAGAAAATGGCCTATGCCCTGGTAATGGCCGCGAGAAAGCTTCGCCCCTACTTTCAGTCCCATTCGGTGGTCGTTCTTACCGACCAGCCGCTGAAACAGGTTCTTCACAAGCCCGAGACTTCCGGTCGCCTTATGAAGTGGTCGATCGAGCTGAGCCAACATGATATAACTTATCAGCCTCGGACCGCGATCAAGGCACAGGCACTAGCCGAATTCATAGTTGAAACTACTATCCCTGAGTCCAGCCAAACAATGAAGGGACCACCCGTCTGGTCGGTCTACGTCGACGGGTCCTCTTGTAACGAGGGAAGCGGGGCAGGGGTCATCCTGGCAGGCCCAGATGACTTTATCCTCCAATACTCCCTCCGTATAAACTTCAAAGCCTCGAACAACGAAGCTGAATACGAGGCGCTCATAGCCGGCCTTGGAATGGCCCAAAATGCAGGGGCACAATGCCTACGGATCTTCAGCGACTCTCAGTTGGTCGTCAATCAGGTCCTCGGCGAGTATGAAGCCCGCGATGATAGGATGGTCAAATACTTGGCTAAAGTCAAAAGTCTCATGGCACTGTTTGAAGAGGCCCTCATCCAAAGAATCCCCAGAGAAGAAAATGCTCAGGCCGATGCCCTATCCAAATTAGCCTCCTCTTCCCTTCAAGGCCTCGAACAGACTGTTTTGATAGAAGTCCTCCTGAAGCCGAGCATAGAGGACGATGCACTCAACTCCGTTGAAGCATTTCCTGTCCTCCTCGAAGACAATTGGATGAAACCCCTCGTCGAATTTCTAAGAGACGGACTCCTCCCCCAGGATCCGAAGGAAGCACGAAGAATAAGAGCCCGAGCCGAGCGTTATACATTAATCGAAGGCATCCTATATAAACGCTCCTTCACCCAAGTAGACGGTCGGCCTTACCTAAGGTGCCTCTCCCCCGGGCAATCCGACTACGCCCTGCAAGAACTGCATGAGGGCATTGGCGAGGCCCATTCTGGCTCCAGAGCCCTGGCGCGCAAAGTATTGAACTACGGGTATTTCTGGCCCACTCTACTACGGGACGCCGAACGACACGTCAGGCAATGCAGCTCCTGTCAGAAGTATTCCGACATCCGACGCCTTCCACAAGCACCACTCACCTCCCTATCAAGTCCGATCCCCTTCGCAATGTGGGGATGGATTTACTAGGACCGTTTCCACCAGCTCCCGGACAGTTAAAGTTCCTAGTCGTGGTAGTCGACTATTTCTCGAAATGGATAGAGGCCGAGCCCCTCGCTACAATCACCGAACACAGGGTCGTTCAATTCTTCTGGAAAAATGTGATCTGCCGATTCGGCGTTCCCCGGGTCATAGTTACAGATAATGGAACACAGTTCACTGGGGCTGCCTTCCGAGCCTTATGTGAGGACCTCGCTATACAACACCGCTTCTCCTCCGTCTCTCATCCTCAGTCAAATGGCCAGGCCGAAAATGCCAACCGATAGATCCTCTCAGGCATCAAGAAGAGACTAGACAAATGTTCCAAGGGCTTGTGGGTTGATCAGCTGCCCAGCGTGCTGTGGAACTACCGCACCACAAAGCGGACCCCAACAGGCGAGAGCCCGTTCAATCTCACCTACGGGTCCGAGGCCACCATTCCCCTAGAAGTCGGAATACCCTCTCCTCGTTTGATAGCTTTTGAAGAAGAGCAGAACGCTAGAGAGCTCAGAGCAAGTCTAGACTTGATTGATGAAATCCGAGAAAGAGCTGCCATACGGCAAAAAAGCTACCGGAGAAGGATTGAGCAAGCATACAACAAAAGAGTCCGCCCAACGGACCTCAAAGAAGAGGACCTAGTCCTCCGAAAATTGGCCATCTCGTTCCCCGGACAGAAAAGCAAACTGGCCCCGAATTGGGCGGGACCCTACAAGATCTCAAAAGTGATCCGCTCCGGTGCATACAAGCTAGAAGATCTCGAAGGCAGGGAGATTCCCAGGACTTGGAATGCCGACCATCTCTTGAAATACCAAGAGAGAGCAGTGACGCCTCTCTAAGTAACTCGAAATGTCGAACCATTCCCTTCCTGTTACTAGTAGTGATTTTTCCTTTATTTTTCATTGTAATAACGGCTAGCAACTTTAGAAGCAGCCGATCATTGGATATTAATAAATAAAGTTTTTCGTATTTTTGTTACTGTTACATCTCTGTTTTTTACTCCTCAATCTCACGATGGTTCGGAGTCCAGCACTCGGCTCGACTTTACTTCCTCGGCTCGCCCATAGACGAGCCAAAAGTAGATCGCCGTTCGAAATTGCTCCCGCAGCCGTTGAATGGTTCGGAGTCCAATACTTGGCTCGATTCTACTTCGCAAGTTCGCTCCTAAGCGATTTAGGAGTAGCTCGCCATTCGGAACTGCTCCCACAACCCTTACACTAACCTCACGATGGTTCGGAGTCCAGCACTCGGCTCGACTTTACTTCCTCGGCTCGCCCATAGACGAGCCAGGAGTAGATCGCCGTTCGAAATTGCTCCCGCAGCCGTTGAATGGTTCGGAGTCCAACACTTGGCTCGACTCTACTTCGCAAGTTCGCTCCTAAGCGAGCTAGAAGTAGCTCGCCATTCGGAATTGCTCCCACAACCTTAAACTAATCTAACGATGGTTCGGAGTCCAGCACTCGGCTCGACTTTACCTCCCCGACTCGCCCAAGGCCGAGCCGGAGGTACATCGCCGTTCGGAATTGCTCCCACAGCCGTTGAATGGTTCGGAGTCCAACACTTGGCTCGACTCTACTTCGCAAGTTCGCTCCTAAGCGAGCTAGAAGTAGCTCGCCATTCGGAATTGCTCCCACAACCTTAAACTAATCTAACGATGGTTCGGAGTCCAGCACTCGGCTCAACTTTACCTCCCTGGCTCGCCCAAGGCCGAGCCGAAGGTACATCGCCGTTCGGAATTGCTCCCACAGCCGTTGAATGGTTCGGAGTCCAACACTTGGCTCGACTCTACTTCGCAAGTTCGCTCCTAAGCGAGCTAGAAGTAGCTCGCCATTCGGAATTGCTCCCACAACCTTAAACTAATCTAACGATGGTCGGGGTCCTATGGCTCGACTTTACCTCACTGGCTCGTCCCAAAACGGGCCGGGGTTAGATGGCCACTCCGACCTGCCCCCACGACTGTCGAGCCGAGCGGACGAGGTACCGACCCTCGTATATGGCGAAAAAACCTTCCGAGGCGAAACCACCGTCAGATCATCTCAGAAATAGTGCTAGGGCGTGATGAACGGATCTAATTCAGCCACGTGTCCGCAAAACGACAAGATAACGTTTTCTTGGGAACTGGACCCGCCTCAAGATTCGTGCAACCATCTAACGGTGCTGATCGCTTCACTTCGCTCAGCACCTACCACCGGATGACACATGACCAGAACCAGCCTTCGGCAAAAGTCACCCGGATCATCAAGCTACGAAAGCGCAATCGACCCACGCCGAACAAGATTCAGAACCGCAGCGAAAGGGCGAGTTTTGAGGCCAAGATGCTTGACGAAGCAAACACTTGCCTCGCGGTTCATTCCGAGCCTACCCTAGCTAGCGCAATTATAGCACAATAAGAAGACAATAGAAAACAGTTCGGATAAATCAACTCCAATTTCATTAATGACTTAGATAAAATTACAAAAAGATTACAACAAAACAAAGTTTGCAAAGTCCGAAGACATGACACGACCCGTTCACTGCCTCCGAGGAAGGGGGACGCTCCGGTTCAGCGACACTTTGGGTCGACGCTTCTTGGCCTCTGAGCTCGTCTCCAGACCGACAAACCGAGATGCCCCCTCACCGCTGACCCTCACAGTCGCTCCAACCGAAGCACCACTTGAAGACACCGCTACCCCACTTTGGGCGTCGGCTGCTGTCCTACCTATGATGGGGGTCCGGCTCGCGGCCTGATAAAACGTGATCCCTCGCTCGATCTCTTCGCGAGTGCACGAGGTGCTCCAGACGTTAGCCCTCACCGGCTGAGGCTTGAGCCGAGCAACCTCTTCCTCCAGCTCGACGATCCGATCCTTCAGCGTGTCATCCTTTACTATTACTTTAAACCAAGGAAGTTTTACCGAACCAGGATACTCGGCGCTGTCGGATATAATGCGGCGCAAGTGGGTCACCTCGATGCTCTTGTCGACCGTCACCCTTTGCAACTGCTCCACCTTCCTTGCGAAGTCGTCTTGTTCGACCGAAACCCGAGCCAACTCTTCCTCCTTCGCGGATAGTTCGGCCTCGACTATCC
Source organism: Hemerocallis citrina (assembly GCA_017893485.1). NCBI lineage: Eukaryota > Viridiplantae > Streptophyta > Magnoliopsida > Asparagales > Asphodelaceae > Hemerocallis > Hemerocallis citrina. The sequence continues at coordinate 88,771,270 of CM030368.1, forward strand.
GCAGATGATGCAGCTCGACCAACAGCTCACTATTCCTCTTCTCTACATTATAAAGTATCATCCTCGTCAGGTGAACCTCCCCCTCGAGACGATCCTCCCGAGACCGCTTAAACAACTCGGCTTGGCGCCGATCAGCCGAGGTGATAAGAGTCTGCTCGGCAATCTGAAATGAGAAAGGGATAGCATTGAAGTACTATATTGCCGAACCAAACACTTAGACAAAATTTTGAAGTCAAAACATTTTTCATTCATTAAAAGCGGTGGCCAGTCCGCAAAAGGCATTACAATGCTCGGAAGAAAAAACAAAATGAAAACTACAAAAAATTTAATGAGGGGATCAGGGGTCCACCTGCGTCGCCGCTTCGACCACGGCGCATTGACAGATGGCCCCTCGATCCTCCCCTCCACCTGGCCGTCCGCCATAGGTGGGTCGGTCTCCTCCTCCTCGTCTTTGCCTTCGGCCTCGTCGCCTTCGCCTTCCTCCTCCTCGTTGCCTGAAGGCGACCTTGGCCACAGTCGGTAACCGACCCGCTCGAAGCCAGGGATCCATTCTTGGACATGATCGAGTGCCCTTTGATAAGACAGCTCCATGTTCTTGGACATGTGCTTCTTCGCCTCGGCCTCGGCCTCCTTCTCCACCTCGGCCCTGATCTTCGTCGCCAAGGCCTCCTTCTCTGCCTTCTCTTCGGCCAAGGTCTTCATCGCCGCAGCCAGCTCCTCGACGACCTTGGCAGACTCCGCCTCGAGGCGCCCCTTGGCTTTCTCCAGGTCGGCAACAAGGTCGGCCACCCGGACTTCCAAGGCCTCGGCTCGCCTCTGCTCGGCCTCGAGTTCCTTGACCGCCCTAACCTTTGCCGACCTGTCTTTGTCGCTGGCAGCCCTCAGCTCCTTCTCCTGCGCGGCAAACGTCTCGAGGAGGTGGCCGAAGTGGCAGGTGGCCTACAAAGACAACGATCAGAGTAAGGCGCAAGCCGAACAACAAACTTGGAGAAATTCGCAAGAAGACACTTACCGAAACGAGCGACCGAGCGACTTCATAGGTGTCGTCGCCAACTGTCCCCGCCTTCAGCGCAGCTCTGTCCTTCGGGGTCGCCAAGTGCTTGACGACCTGCACTGACATCTGCGAATTGCCGAGGAATCCGTCATGATTCCTCACCCGCCAGTTCGGCACAAACAACTGTTTGTGCTGCTCGGTCAGGATTTCCTCGGCCGCCTTAGTCAATGGAGGAGCCTCGAGCGCCAGCGCCGCATTGACATCAAAGGCCCCCTCAATCACGGTCGGGGCAACAGGGATCGAGGCCTCCTCGGCAACAACCACCTCTGAAGGCACCTCGGTAGCCGGAGGAGGCGGGGTTGTGGTAGAAGCGACAGTGGGCTGCGGAGTCGACGAGGCAGCCTCGGTCGCCCTCTTCCTCTTTCTGCCCCGGCCAACTTTGACCTATCGGCAATCATAGAGTTGAAGTCAATCTTCATCGCTTCTGCATCGGACAACAAAAAACAAATCAGCAAGACGAACTAAAGACTTGAAAAACGAAAATAAATGAGATGTCAGGAGCATACTCGGGTCGATGGGGCTTAGGCCGGACCCGAACAACACCTCCTCCGTCAACTCCCTCCAACTCAACAGCGGAAGGGCCATAATCTTCCTCGCCACCTCATCCTCGGCCTCAGACAATACAGGGTCAGCTCGCGCAAATTTCGGCACCTCCACTTTCCACCGGGTCGGAATATGCCGAATCGCCTCGCCCCTTATTATAAAATACTTCTCTTTCCAACCCTTAATTGAGTCGGGGTTTTCTATAATCCTAACACCCTTCCTCGGCCCCAAGTAGTACCGATACTCCGTCTTGTGCTGCCTGTTTATCCGATACATTCCTCGGAAGACCGTTAGATCCGGCTCTACTTCGGCTCTGTAGCACTGAAGCAAGAAAGCGTTCACGTGACGCCATGTGTTCGGCATGAATTGGGTCGGCGCGAGGCAGAACCAGCCGAGGATCTGAAGGATGAAGGGATGCAGTGGGAAACGTAGCCCGGCATTCAAGGAGTCGAAGTCGAACATGCACATATCCAATGACAACAGCTTGGAATTCGCTCGCATCCTGGGACCGGAGAGCATCAGTTTGTACTCCGGAGGGATGGCGAAGGCCTTTCTGATCCGAAGTAGATCCTTCTCGGACAACACCGAAATGAGCTCGTCGGCTTCGGTGGGAAGGGCCGGGTTAGGTTCCTCGACGATCTTCGACTTCCCATAAATCGCTTTCTCCAAAAGGTCGCCCTCGTACTGCCTGACCCCCGAATGCCCCGACAGGACAGAAGGATATCGTCCCATCTCGGGGGCTTGCTTCGGGTTTTCCACAATCACCGCCACTACGGGAGATTGAGTCTCCACCCTCCTCTTCTTCTTCTTGCATCTAGCCTCGGTAGCCGACGGTTCGGCGACCTGCTTCCCCTTCCTTCGGGCTTCCGCCCTTCTCCTCTCCTCGGCGCCATCATCGCCCAAAGACGAGGACCCACTCCCCGAGTTCACTCGTGACATCTCTAGGAAAAAGGCTAAGACTAAGTAAACTGACCTTTGAAGTGACGTTCACGGTCGGAATGCGCTCGCCGGAAATCGCCTGGCCCGCACGACAGCTAACAGCACCGCCTTGGAGCGAAAGTCGCCGCTAGCAGAGAACTTAGAAAACAAAAGTGAAGTCTTGGGAGTAAAGAGTAAGAAATGAGCTTGGGAGTGGGGGTGAAAACTTATAACCCCTAAAATGTTGGGCCTCCTTGGGAAATGTAAAAAGCCCACTAAGAAGCCAAAGCGACAAGCGGAGAGTTGCGACGTCACGAGAAGCAAAAAACTCTTCAAATCACTAAGTCGACGACTCGACCACCGGTCTGCCAAGCCGAGCTATTGAACAGCCCGGCTGAGCAACCGAGCTACTGCACCCCTTCAAAACAATGAAATCAGCACCTCGGCCAGACAGCCCTGATGCGCCGAGCCGAGATGACGAGGTACCGACCCTCGTATATGGAGAAAAATCATCCCGAGGTGAAGTCACCGTCGGATCTCTCCAAAATCCGTGACAGAATCTGATGGACGGTTCAGATTGCGCCACGCCCACAAAACGACAAGATAACGTTTTCTCGTGATCTGAACCCCATCCTCGTGATGCGCGCCATGATGAACGGCCCAGATCTGGCCACGCGTATCTTCCGAGCTGCCTGCCATCGGCTTGCCCAGCCGAGCTACCGAACAGCTCAGCCAAGCAGCCGAGCTACTAGGCACGGAAGGGTGGAGCCCTCAAGAGACATTTCCTTCAGAACGGCCAACTCAGCACCTCGGCCAGACGGTCCTGATGCGCCGAGCCGAGATGACGAGGTACCGACCCTCGTATATGGAGAAAAATCATCCCGAGGCGAAGTCACCGTCGGATCTCTCCAAAATCCGCAACAGAATCTGATGGACGGTTCAGATTGCACCACGCCCACAAAACGACAAGATAATGTTTTCTCGTGATCTGAACCCCATCCTCGTGATGCGCGCCATGATGAACGGCCCAGATCCGGCCACGCGTATCTTCCGAGCTGCCTGCCATCGGCTTGCCCAGCCGAGCTACCGAACAGCTCAGCCGAGCAGCCGAGCTACTAGGCACGGAAGGGTGGAGCCCTCAAGAGACATTTCCTTCAAAACGGCCAACTCAGCACCTCGGCCAGACAGCCCTGATGCGCCGAGCCGAGATGACGAGGTACCGACCCTCGTATAAGGAGAAAAATCATCCCGAGGCGAAGTCACCGTCGGATCTCTCCAAAATCCACGACGGAATCTGATGGACGTGTAACTACTGTTTCCCCATATTTGTATTTTATACTGTATTTTGCCATATTGTATTCTTTCATCTATTTGAGATCCGTACTTTATTTCTATTCGAATAAAATCGTTATTTTTGTCTCGACTCAATTTTAGATCTTTTTATCAATTCGTTTGTGTGCCATTTTGCCCCGTTCTTCATGAGAAATAGCCCGATTCTTCTCGTTCATCTCTCTGATCCCCATTATTGTGCATTTTGACCATTTCTTCTGTTGGGCCCTGATGCTGTTTATTTCTGAGAAACGTGTGGAAGCACCAGGTGTGAGTTCGGACTCAATTTGTATTGAAGGAGATTGCCGCTCGTCTGCCGACCTTCAGTTGACCTTCTGGGACCTACGATGAGCTCGGAAAGATGTTGAAGGTTGGGCTCGGATCGGAAGGGTCGGATCCGAGGTCTTGTGTACCTGCAGACGGTCCTGAAACACCGGGGTTTGTCCCGGTGGCGGACCCTCCGACGCTCTAGTCAGTCTCTGTGAGAGAGTAGCAATAACTAGGTATATTTAAGTGGCAAAAGATTGATTACCTCAAAAGGTGGGTGAGGGTCTAGTATTTATAGAGAATCCCAACCGGGTTTGGTTCCACTTGGGGGCCGGGTTTGGATCCGAAAGCCCATGGGCCTGACGTGGCAGAAGGCCCAGGGGGTTTAGGGCGGACGTGGCGATACCAGGAGTGGTATAGGGCTGACGTGGCGAAACCCTTGGCGGTATTTGGAGCTGACGTGGCCCATCGTGAGTCTCCTGTGCCTCTGGGGGGAATCTGAGGGCCTAGGCTGCGCCAGGTCCTCCTTCTGCCCCGCCAGAGAGGGGAGACGGCCTGTGGGACTGCCCCGGATCGGACTCCGAGGGCTAATGAGGCTCGTCGGTACGAGGAGGCCGGCACTGTGAGGGCAAACGCGAGGTTCGGCACCGACCCTGAAGTGGTCCGGAGCCGAACCAGGTTACCATCTTTACCTTTCTGAGTGGGAATTGTATTGGGCCCTGGTTGGGCCTCAGGTCATTTTTACCCTGTCACACAAGCCCCCCACTCCTGCGGGGGGTGCGGGAGCTAGCCGTGGAGGAGTGTTTATGATTGTAAAAAATGGGAGGGCGGATCACAGGACCTTCCTGGTGGTGCTGCCCTGAGGCTTGAATAGGACCTCGAGCTAGTCGAGGGTCTACGTGTAGGTGAAGGCGATGGCGAACCGTTGTCTCTTCCGGAGAAGAGTACCCTGGTGTTCGACTGAACCTCGAGAGGTCGAGGGATTACGTGTCGACAAGGGTGATGGCGAGCCGTTGCTTCTTCCTGAGAAGAGTACCCGGGTGCCAGACCGAACCTCGAGATGAGGGGGAATTATGGGCTGGTAAGGGTGATGGCCAGCCGATGGATCTTCCGAAGAAGAGTACCCGGGTGCCAGACCGGACCTCGAGCTGGCGAGGGATTATGGGTCGGTAAGGGTGAAGGCGAGCCGTTGTTTCTTCCTGAGAAGAGTACCCCGGTGCTAGGCCGAACGTCGAGACGAGGGGGAATTACGGGCTGGTAAGGGTGATGGCCCGCCGGTGGATCTTCCGAAGAAGAGTACCCCGGTGCCAGACCGGACCTCGAGCTGGCGAGGGATTATGGGTCGGTAAGGGTGAAGGCGAGCCGTTGTTTCTTCCTGAGAAGAGTACCCGGGTGCTAGACCTAACCTCGAGACGAGGGGGAATTACGGGCTGGTAAGGGTGATGGCCAGCCGGTGGATCTTCCGAAGAAGAGTACCCCAGTGCCAGACCGGACCTCGAGCTGGCGAGGGATTATGGGTCGGTAAGGGTGAAGGCGAGCCGTTGTTTCTTCCTGAGAAGAGTACCCGGGTGCCAGACCTAACCTCGAGACGAGGGGGAATTACGGGCTGGTAAGGGTGATGGCCAGCCGGTGGATCTTCCGAAGAAGAGTACCCTGGTGCCAGACCGGACCTCGAGCTTGCGAGGGATTATGGGCCGGTGAGGGTGAAGGCGAGCCGTTGTTTCTTCCTGGGAAGAGTACCCCGGTGCCAAGCCGAACCTCGAGACGAGGGGGAATTACGGGCTGGTAAGGGTGATGGCCAGCCGGTGGATCTTCTGAAGAAGAGTACTTTAGTGCCGGCGAAGGCGAGCCGTTATTTTGCCCGAACCGACCCCCGTATCGGGCGGCCAGTCTGGCACTGGGTGACGTCAGTAGCACATGTTTCGAGGACGTGGCGTGATTTCCTAGGCGGCAGTTGCACGTCAATCGGTGAATAGTGACTGCGAAAATCGAGGAGTTGTTCCTATCCCCTATAAATGTTCCCCCCTCTCCTTCTATCGCCTATTTCTCTCTTGCCTCTTACTTTTCAAAAAATCCTTCAACTCTTCAGCGCTCGTCCCTTCAGCTTCCTGCAGCAAGGTCGTTTTACCGAGGTGATCCCAGGTTAGTTGGTAACCCCGTTTAACTTAGGCACAGATGGATAGGGCTCAGTCCGGCTCGTCGGCGTCGACCTCTGGGGAGGGGCCGGTAGGCAAGGAGGAGGTCGTACACAATGTGAAGCCCTTGCGATCTCGGAGGCATTTCGTGGTAGAAAGCAGCGACTCTGAGGAGGGGGGCGGTAGCTCAGACGAGGTCCGGACCCTAGGGTTGGCTTCCGGAGAGGAGGGTGGCTCCGAGGGAGATGGCTCCGCAGGGTCTCTGAATCCGCCCGTTCTGGGGCGTTTGTCTACACCTTCGCCGGAACGGACTAAAAGGCGGAGGGCTCCAAAGAAGAAGGGATCGAGGATTGGCGGCCCGAGCGACTTGGTGATAGGGTCGTCTGCACAACCCCGGGCTTTTCGTCACTACCCCGACGATCTCTCAGATAAGGAGTCCTCGGGGGTCCAGCCGTCGTCGTCAAGTCGGAAGAGGTTGAAGGTGGACGCATCCCCGACCGTTCTGGAGGCAAGCGACTTGGGGGCTCTGCAGTTGGCCTACCACATAGGGCCCAGTTACGAGCTTATGCTGTCGAGTTCTACTCTTCGGCCGACCGATCCCCTGCCGGATAGGTATTGTATCTTCCCTGTGGACGCCTTTATCTCCGGCCTGAGGCTGCCCATCCACCCATTCGTTCGGGAGGTGTTAAATTGGTCGTCCCTGGCGCCGATGCAGTTTGGGCCGAACTCCTGGAAGCAGATCATCTGCTTCGTGCTGTTGTGCGAGGAGCAGAGGGTACCCCTGCGGCTGGGCGTGTTCCGAGCGATGTTGTTGATCGGCTCATCGGCAGAAGGAGTATACTACATCTCGCCTCGAGGTAAGGCGAAGGTTGTCCATGGTCATCCAGATTCCATTAAGTTCTGGAAGAAAAAGTATCTGGTGATCCGGAGTGAGGATCCTTGGGCTATCCCTACTCGGTGGAACCATTCTAAGCCGAGTTACGCAGCACCGGGGCCGGGGGACTTGTCGGCGGAGGAGTGGAGACTCGTTGAGCGTCTCCGTCTGTCGTATAGCGTCAATTGGGGGAAGGTGACGGAGGCCCATCTGGCGAGCGTCGGACTGAGCCCTAGCCCGGCCGTGCCTCGTTCGTGGTTGTTTCTTTCCTCACACTCTTCTTGTACTTTCTTGCTCATTTGTTCTTAATGGATCTTTTTACAGAAATGGATGAAGAGTCGATTAAGGCGCTGAGGCTCGCCATGAAGAAGAAGAAGGCGGAGAAGAAGGATGTCGTGGTGAAGACGACCGAGTTGTCCCAGGTGGTCTCCGAGGCCCCCATTCAGCCGAGGATGAAAAGGACTCGGTCGGAGACGGGTGGGGACGCGGTGGTCCAGGGGGGTTCGGATCAGGGTGCGGCCGCCAACCTTGATAAGGGGAAGGGTCCCCTGGTGGATCCCGGACTAGAGGAGAGACTTCGGCGAAGGTGGGTGCCAGATTGGTCGATCCGCGAGGGTGATTGCCTGGTCCGGGGGCGCCAGGCCGTGGAGGTTGCAGATAAGCTGGCGACCCCTCGGGATCGTTCGGATATGAAGTCCCAGACCCTGGACGAGGCGTACGTGCGTCTTGCGCAGGCCACTGTGCTGGTAAGTCAATCGAACCCCCTAGCTTTCGGGTGATGTTGTTTAAGGAAGATTTCTTAGTAGTGTCTGGTTATGGCAGGCGACCGTGCAGGGGGCCCATGTGAGGGGCCTCTACGAGGCGGCGTTGCAGCGAGAGCGAGACCGGGCTGACAAGGCCGAGCAGGAGGTGACGGAATTGAAGGGAGAGCTCGAAGGCTCTCGTAAGAAGGAGGCGGAGACGAAGGCGGCTTTTGACAAGGAGAAGGAGGAATGGGCGAAGGCGAGGGTGGCTCAGGAGGAGAGGTCGGAGAAGGAGAAGGAAGAGGTGACTAAGTCGTGTCAGATCCTGGTGATCAACGCCCAGGATAGCAGTTATGCGAAGGCCCTCAGCCATGTGAGGCACTTTTATCCGACTATCGACCTGTCCAACCTCGAGTATGATATGGAGATTGAGGGGACACCGAAGACCCCTGGCGGACAAGGGTCAGATGATAAATCGGTTGCCGACCCCCCAACGGATCCGGCTGATATAGAGGTGGGAAAACCAGCTGTATAATTTTTGTCCTTCTTTTTCCTTCTCTCGATTGTATCTGCCTTCCGCGGACTGGCCACCGCATTTTTTGTATGGGGAAACTGAATTTATAAAAAGAAGGTTTTTTGGCTGGCTAAGTGTTCCAACTTCGAAGAATTTCTGAACCTCTTTGCTTATATGTCTTGAGTGGGCTGGTTCTCTTGTAGGTCACGGCTCCCCTTCCTGAGGTGGACCCCCTTCGTTCCGACGTGGCGTGGCTTCGGGGCAAGGTCGAGGCCTTAGAGGCCACTTTGGTTCGGTATCGAAAGAGGGCTCGCGACACTGATGCGGCCTTCCATTATTATAGGAACAAGTCTGAAGCCCTAAGTGAGGAGGCGAGCCGGCTGAGGAGGGCGATGGTGGATCGGGAGCTAGGGGGCGTTGGTCTTGGATACACCCTGTCAAGTTCCTCGGTGCAGAGGCCCTCCTCCGAGAAGCTACTTCGCGATGTGATAGTGGAGAAGGAGATGGAGATACACCGCTATAGGACTATGTTGGGTGTTTCGACATCTTCCTCGAGGGGTCGGCGAGCAGAGGGGGCTCCCTCGGCGTTGCAACTGATGGAACGCATTCGATCCGTGGATGCCCAGAGCTCCGTGGCCGGGGTGTCGACGGTGGCGGAACCGAAGGACCGTCATGACGAAGAGAGAGTCCCAAGTCGTTTGGTCGGAGTGATCCCGCCCTTCACCGGGTCCGAGGGGCCCTAAGTCGGCGATCCCCTTTAGTTTGAGATGAGTGGAGTGGTCCTGTAACGGTATTTTCTTGTTTTCTCCGCACAAAATAAAAGAGTATGAATAAAGCTTTCTTTTCCTTCTTTGCTCTGGCCATCGGGGTGGTGAAGGGCGGTGTAGGCGAGGTCGAGCTCCGCCGATTCGTGAGGGATCGACGCGGGGCGACAGGGAGACCTCCGGTCCGGAGTTGGGTCGAACCTGCCGAGGCGTTTGGGGATGAGACCCGAGGGAGAACCCAGGTGCCGCCCCCATTGCCCGGTACCGGGTCGGAGTTGCCGAGGTATTTAACTTTTGACAAAAAGAGACTTCTTTTATACCCGACCGGGGGGGGTCGCTGAAGCGGCCCTTTACACACGAATGTTTACAAAAGTTTTAATCTACTTAAGCCATGCTAGAACCTAAGCTTGCTCTCCCCGGAATTTCATGAGGTGCTCAGCGTTCCAGGGTCGGCTGATGGGTCGGTCGTTCATATCCTTCAGTCGGTATGTACCAGGGCGTACAGCCTCGACTACGCGGTATGGGCCTTCCCAGTTGGGAGCCAGTTTCCTCTTCTTGGTTGGATCAGAGACAGATAGCTTTCGCAACACCAGGTCCCCTGCCTGGATGCTGGTGGGGCGGACTTTCTTGTTGTAAAATCTCTCGATCCGTTGCTGATAAATGCTCCTTCGGACCGCGGACTTCTCTCGTACTTCGGCGACGAGGTCCAGGTTAGCCCTTAGGGCGGACGCATTGTCGTCTTCATCGAAGGCTATGATCCGGGGAGAAGGCAATCCGACTTCGACGGGGATGACTGCCTCGGTCCCATAGGTCAGATTGAATGGCATCTCCCCCGTGGGGATCCTCTGTGTGGTTCGGTGTGCCCATAGTACGCTGGGCAGCTCCTCAACCCATAGCCCTTTGGGGGAATTGTCAAGGCGCTTTTTGAGGCCGTCGAGGATTTGCCTGTTCGCATTCTCCGCTTGGCCGTTAGACTGAGGGTGGCAAATGGCAGAAAAACGCTGCTGGATGCCGATGTCCTGACAGAAAGATTGGAAGTTCTGCCCTTGGAACTGGGTTCCGTTGTCCGTGACGAGGATTCGGGGGATCCCGAATCGACAAATGATGTTCTTCCAAAAGAACTGTTGCACTTGGCGCTCGGTGATGCTGGATAGTGGTTCGGCTTCGATCCACTTGGTGAAGTAGTCGATGGCGACAATCAGGAATTTCTTTTGCCCTACCGCTGGGGGGAAGGGCCCCACAAGGTCCATACCCCACATGGCGAAGGGCGTAGGGCTCGCCAGGGATCGGAGGTTGGCTTGAGGAAGCCTTTTGATGGGGGAGAATCTTTGGCAGGGGCCGCACCTCTTGACCAAGTCTTGTGAGTCTTGGAGCATGGTGGGCCAATAGTACCCTTGATTCAGGGCCTTTCGGGCAAGTGTCCTACTCCCCATGTGGCATCCGCCGATCCCCTCGTGCAGGTCTTTGAGGGCGTAGCTGGCCTCGTCCCTGGCGAGGCAGCGGAGGTAGGGTTTGCCGTCGGCCAAGGTGTACGAGCGTTTGAAGAGGATGTTATCGATCATGACGAACCTTTCAGCTCGGATTCTGATTCGCCTGGCCTCGGCTTTGTCTTCAGGAAGCTCGGCTCGGTTTAAGAATTTTCGGATGGGAGTGGTCCAGTCGTCCGGGCTGGTCCCCTCTTGCACACACATCGCTTCCGGCTTCGGGCTACTGATGCTTGGCTCCAAGAGGACCTCGACGAGCACCGTACGATCGAGGCCTTCGAAGGAAGAAGAGGCAAGTTTGGATAGCGCGTCGGCTTGGGCGTTCTGTTCCCTGGGGACTCTGACAACCGTAGCGTCGTCGAAGAACGCTAAGAGTCGTCGGACCGCCGCCAAATACCTCATCATTCGGTCGTCGCGGGCTTCGTACTCTCCGTTGATTTGATGGATCACGAGCTGAGAGTCGCTAAACGCCTGGATTCGCTTGGCACCGGCTCGGTGGGCGAGGGTCAATCCGGCGATCATGGCCTCGTATTCTGCCTCGTTGTTGGAGGCTGGAAAGTTGAGGCGCAGGGAGTATTGAAGTAGGAATTGGTCGGGGCCGCGAAGGATGACGCCCGCCCCACTCCCCGTTTCGCAGGATGAGCCGTCAACACAGACCTCCCAGGTCGGATCCGATTCTTCTACGTCAGGTTGCTCGGAGACAGTGCATTCAGTTATGAACTCGGCGAGGGCCTGCCCTTTAATGGCCGCCCTGGGGTGATAGCTTATGTTGAACTGGCTCAGCTCGATCGACCATTTGACTAATCGGCCGGAGTTTTCGGGCTTGTGGAGGACGGTCTTCAGTGGTTGGTCGGTCAGTACTTGGACGGAGTGGGCCTGGAAGTAAGGTCGGAGTTTTCGGGCTGCCATAACCAGGGCATAGGCCACCTTCTCTATCTTCGCGTATCTCGTCTCGGCCGGGTGCAGTACTTTGCTTACATAGTACAGTGGTTTCTGAACTCCTTCCTCCTCTCGGACGAGGACGGCGCTGAGGGCGTAGTCCGAGGCGGACAGGTAGAGCCAAAGCGGCTCGCCCGGTTCGGGCTTGCTGAGGAGAGGCGGGTTGGCGAGGTACTGTTTCAGCTGTTCGAAGGCTTCTTGTTGATGGGTACCCCACTCGAAGCCCCCTTTCCCGCGCAAGGCTTTGAAGAAGGGGAGAGATTTCTCCCCTGACTTGGAGAGAAAACGGCCGATCGCCGCCAACCGACCTGTGAGCCTCTGAACCTCTTTGACATTCCGGGGCGGGGACATGTTAATGATGGCCTGTATTTTTTCGGGGTTTGCCTCAATGCCGCGCTGGCTGACGATGAATCCTAAGAACTTCCCCGTGGAGACGCCGAAGGCGCATTTAGCCGGGTTGAGCCTCATGTTGTGGCGTCGGAGGACACCGAAGGCTTCCTCGAGGTCGGCGACGTGGTCCGGCCCGGCCCGGCTCTTGACAAGCATGTCGTCGACGTAAACTTCTACGTTGCGGCCGATCAGGTCCTTGAAGACTTTGTTGACGAGTCGCTGGTACGTGGCTCCGGCATTTTTCAGCCCGAAAGGCATGACACGGTAACAATAAAGACCTTGGTCGGTGACGAACGAGGTCTTGGAGATGTCTGGTGGAAACATCCGGATCTGATTGTACCCCGAGAACGCGTCCATGAAGGACAGCAGCTCGTGCCCTGAGGTCGCGTCTATTAAAGCGTCGATGCGCGGGAGGGGGAAAGGATCTTTCGGACACGCTTTGTTAAGGTCCGTTAAGTCAATGCAGATTCGCCAACCCCCTGTCGCTTTCTTCACCATGACGACATTGGCCAACCACTCGGGGTAGCTGACTTCTTGGATGAATCGAGCGGACAAGAGCTTGTCCACTTCTGTTTTTACAATTTGTTGCCTCTCCGGGGTGACTTTGCGCCTCTTTTGGACGATCGGTTTAGAGTCAGGGAGGACGCTCAGTCGGTGCATGATCAAGTCTTCAGAGATTCCGGGCATATCGGAGGGCTTCCAAGCGAAGAGATCAACGTTGCGGCGGACGCAAGCGATGATGCCCGTCTTCAGGTCTTCGGCGAGTGAGCAGCTCACTCGGAACCATTTCGACTCATCCTCGGTGTCGAATAGGACCTCCTCCAGTTCGTCCACGGGCTCGGGGGCGGGGCCTTCTTTCTCGGGTTCGAGTTCAACGGCGCTGAGGGGGAGCACGCCCCCTCCCCTGGTGGTAACGCAACATGACCGTGCTGCTTCGACGCTGTCTCGGACGATGCTGACCCCCTGGGGGGGATTTGAGTTTCAGATGGGGGGTCGAAGGTATCGTCTGGAGGGAGTTTAGCCCGGGTCGGCCGAGGATGGCGTTGTAAGCCGCCTTGACGCGGATGACCATGAAATCCAAGGACACGGTCCTCTTGCCAGGGGCCGGTCCAGCGGTGACGTCGAGGGTAATAATTCCCTCCACTACGACCGAGACGCCCGAAAGTTTGAGCAACGTGCATCCTGCTGGTTTGAGTTTCCCTCTGGATAATCTGAGACTTTCGAAGGTTCCGAGGAAGAGAATATTTACCGGGTTGCCGTTGTCAACAAGGATTCGGCGAACCTCACAATTGGCCATGCGGAGGCTAACGACGAGGGCCTCGCAGTGGGGGAGGTGAACTCCTTCGGGGCCCTCTCCTGAGAAGGAGACTGGCCGCGGTTGTAGCTCAGGAGAGGGGCTGTACTGAATAGCGTTCGTCTCCTGGGTGAAGGTTCTTTGGGAAGTATCGGTTTCTCCCCCCACCGGTCCCCCGTGGATGTAGTGTAGGGTGAACGGCGTATCCATGGATACCTCGGATTCGGGATCCTGACCCTGGGTGCGGTTTGGGTTAGGCTTCGGCGTTGGTGATCCCCGGTTCCTATCACCTTGCCGACCCCGTGGGCTGTCGTCCCTGTGGGTCTGCCTCGGATGGTTCGGGGCCGAGTTGGAAGCGGCCCTTCCCCAGCTGTGGGTAATCTTGCGGTTGAGGATTACTCTCCGTAGGTCGGGCTGGGCTGTCCAGCCGACGCTCCTTTGGGACTCCCGAGGGGGAGCCTTGTGTTTCGACGTGCGTGGCCTGGCTTTATCCGTGGGCGGGGGCGAGTCCCGTTGGTTGACGGGGGAAGCAGCCCCCTTTCCTTTGGAGGCCATGAGGATTCGGCTGTCGATGGCCTTTGAGGGTCTGGGTCGGATCGGCTTCTGGAGCAGCTGTTCCCACAGACGGTGCCAACCTGATGCTGTTTATTTCTGAGAAACGTGTGGAAGCACCAGGTGTGAGTTCGGACTCAATTTGTATTGAAGGAGATTGCTGCTCGTCTGCCGACCTTCAGTTGACCTTCTGGGACCTACGATGAGCTCGGAAAGATGTTGAAGGTTGGGCTCGGATCGGAAGGGTCGGATCCGAGGTCTTGTGTACCTGCAAACGGTCCTGAAACACCGGGGTTTGTCCTGGTGGCGGACCCTCCGACGCTCTAGTCAGTCTCTGTGAGAGAGTAGCAATAACTAGGTATATTTAAGTGGCAAAAGATTGATTACCTCAAAAGGTGGGTGAGGGTCTAGTATTTATAGAGAATCCCAACCGGGTTTGGTTCCACTTGGGGGCCGGGTTTGGATCCGAAAGCCCATGGGCCTGACGTGGCAGAAGGCCCAGGGGGTTTAGGGCGGACGTGGCGATACCAGGAGTGGTATAGGGCTGACGTGGCGAAACCCTTGGCGGTATTTGGAGCTGACGTGGCCCATCGTGAGTCTCCTGTGCCTCTGGGGGGAATCTGAGGGCCTAGGCTGCGCCAGGTCCTCCTTCTGCCCCGCCAGAGAGGGGAGACGGCCTGTGGGACTGCCCCGGATCGGACTCCGAGGGCTAATGAGGCTCGTCGGTACGAGGAGGCCGGCACTGTGAGGGCAAACGCGAGGTTCGGCGCCGACCCTGAAGTGGTCCGGAGCCGAACCAGGTTACCATCTTTACCTTTCTGAGTGGGAATTGTATTGGGCCCTGGTTGGGCCTCAGGTCATTTTTACCCTGTCACAGGCCCTTTTTGAAACGGGTCCCCTAAACCCCAAAACCCAATACCCACAAACCCTAGTATTTAAACCCCTACCCTAACCCTAATTACCTCTATACTGTTTAACCCTAATCAAAACTACCGCCGCTAATCATCTTCCCTAATCACCTTCGTCCCGTTCCTTCTCCTCCATTTTCGCAACCGCCCAAACCATCTCCGATCGCCTCCGAGCAATCCCCTCACCTTCGCCATACCCTTCCACCCTCGTCAACCCACTCCTGCTCGCCATCCCTCCACCGTAGAACTCCCGAACCCATCTCCATTAACCCAACAACTCGAACCCATTATCCGAACACCTCCGACCACCTCTACTCGACCCCTCACCGCCTCGTCGAACCCCTCAGCACCACCGCCTCCACAAACCTCCATCGACGTCGCCTCCATCTCCCCACAGCGCCGCCGAGTCCCTGTTTTCCCTCTCCCCTGTTCGAAACCACGAACAGAGCCCACCGCGCGTCGCTTCTCGACGTCGTCGCCGCCTCACCGCACTCCGTCACCGCCGCAGTCGCCGCCAGCGAACCAACCACGCCGTCGCCCCTCTCTCTCGAGCTCTGCTCAGTCGCACGGCGAACGAAGAAGAAGAAGAACGAAGAAGAAGAGGAGAAAGAGCGGGAGCGATTCTCAGCCGCCAGATCTCATCAAGATTCGTGCTCTGATCGCTGTCCCGTGTTCGTTCCACAGCAGATCCTGATTCCGCTGTACGCTGTTCGTCCCTGATCCGTTGTGTGGGAATCGATCTGATTGGCCTGTTTCGGTGTTCCCTGTTCGTGCCGCACCAGATCCCTGTTGCTGTCCGCTGTTTTGGCCGATCGTGTGCGAGGGAAAACTCGATCTCCGATCAATTTTTGCACGCGCTTTTCGAGGACGTCTTCGGGGATTTTTCTACTCTAATTGCTTCAACAAGCGGAGATTTTAATCGTCGATTTAAGGCAAGTAACCTTGTACATCTTATTGTCCTAGTACAAGTCTCCTTGAAATACCACATATAGTTAGATTGTGACTCCCTTTGAAATATCATAGTAAATCAATTTGAACCTTCAAACTCACAAATCTAAGAGTCACAAAACTTCCTCGTATTAAATAATAATCAATTGGACTCTTTTATCTCCTTGAACACATGAATCACATGGACATATGAATTAAGGACCCCTAAAATTTGTAGACGCATATAAAGTTAGTATTTTGACGAATTTGCGACTATTATGACTTGAAAAATATTTATTAATTGCTATTTGATCTCCATGATTATGTATTTATGCTACTTAACAACTTAGACACCAAATTACATATTTCCATGAAACCTACATTAGTAAATAAATTCTGAATGTTGCTGTCTGAATATTCTTTTGCGGTTTCGACCCTTTTATCATTGGAATTTGGGCCCGAGCCCTGAATATGAAATGTAGATCCGGATGTGTAGATATCGATAGACTCCAAGTTGATCGAATTTGGAGCTACGGTTTAGGAGTTATGGCATTTATACTGCAGCTGTGTCAGTAGACGCAGTTTTGCGAAACTGCTGTATATATTTACTTTACAAATTATTTTCGCTGTGTAAACAGCGAGCGTTTGACCCCAAATTTTATATGTAGCTGCTGGACACCCTATAGGACATCTCCAATTTTTCTTAGAATTAATTTATATTATTTCACCCCTGTTTCACATGTATAAATACAAGAACACAAAATCTGCCTGAACAAATGTGACAAGCCGGGGTTATGGGAAAGACTATAGAGTGGACAACATAGGTAAGTGTACTCGGAAGGGGGCCCGTGTTTCCCAAAGTTGTATGTTAAATGGAACTAAGTGCCACGTAGAACTAAGTGCCACGTCATGGGTGACGGGGGCCACCTCTAGAGCCTACGGGGGCCACCTCTAGAGCCCATTATATGATTACATGATGTATGTTTGAGATCACATGGAACTAAGTGCCACGTAGAACTAAGTGTCACGTCATGGGTGATGGGGGCCACCTCTAGAGCCTACGGGGGCCACCTCTAGAGCCCATGGTTGATCACCTGCTAGTTTGATGCCTGAGTACACCGCCCTATAGACTCCATTACTAGGTCTAAGCGCAATTGATTTGACTGTAGCAACCATGTAGTATAATGGATGCATGTCGTGCTACCTAGATAGTAATAATTACAAGACTTGAACTTGACACCTGTCACTTGATACCTGATGATATGATACATGAAACATGACACCTGAGACTTAAAGCCTGGAACTTGATACTTGGACTTGACATTTGAAACCTGACATTCAAAATAACATATGACACTAGACTTGAGGTTGTCGCTTGATATTAATTACCTTTATAGGTGTACCTGACATGTGATTCACCACTAGCAGTTGTTATCCAATCTAGTCATTATGATGTTCCCTCTTGCCAGCTAGTCTTTGAATTTGCCACTACTTCTTATAACTCTGCTTATTCTTGATTCCAATTCTTGTTTTTCCCTTTCTTGTACTTGCTTTTACTATTTGTGGCCCTAGCTTGCACTAAGGGCATTTTCTCTTGTTTCCCCTCTTGTTTCCTGTTTATCTTTTATTAAACAGACTTTGGAGACGAGCTTCCCGCAGGAATTGCTGAGCAAAGGTTCTAGTTTCCAAGTGGAGAAGGGCCTGACTAGAATATTTAATTTCTTGCATTATTTGTTTATTTTGGATTATTATTTCTTGAGATTTGAGAATTTGTAACGGGCTGATGTTCCCGAGTTACTTTGATTCAGACTTGAAACTACTTGGATGTTTATTCATATTTCAGTTGTTTCTGTTGCTAATAAAGTATTCATGCATGCTTGGTTTTATATCTCTCTTGTTATATATACTTGTTGTGATGCTGAGTCGATCCTACAGCTTATGGATGATGTAAAAATCATTCGCTGGGCTTCGTCACGTGCTCGTATTCCGTATTTTGGGAAGCGGGGCGTGACAGGACGGTTCAGATTGTGCCACGCCCACAAAACGACAAGATAACGTTTTCTCGTGATCTGAACCCCATCCTCGTGATGCGCGCCATGATGAACGGCCCAGATCCGGCCACGCATATCTTCCGAGCTGCCTGCCATCGGCTTGCCCAGCCGAGCTACCGAACAGCTCAGCCGAGCAGCCGAGCTACTAGGCACGGAAGGGTGGAGCCCTCAAGAGACATTTCCTTCAAAACGGCCAACTCAGCACCTCGGCCAAGTAGCCCTTATGCGCCGAGCCGAGATGACGAGGTACCGACCCTCGTATATGGCGAAAAAACATGCCGACCCATATCAACCGTTGGATCTTGTGAAAAAACGTGCTCGTCATGATGGACGGCCCAGATTCTGCCACGTCCACTAAACGACAAGATAGCGTTTTATGGGGATCCACGCTGAGATGGACGGCCCAGATGATGCCACGTCCCTCGGATCCTCCGAACCGAGGCACTGACCTTCCGAGCCGAAGCGCTGATCCTCCGAGCCGAGGAACCAATCCTCCGAGCCGATCCATGCACCTCGTAAAGGGTAAGGCCGAGCCGAGGTGACGAGGTACCGACCCTCGTATATGGCGAAAAAACACGCCGACCCATATCCCCGGCCCAGATTCTGCCACGTCCACTAAACGAAAAGATAGCGTTTTATGAGGATCCACGCTGAGATGGACGGCCCAGATGATGCCACGTCCCTCGGATCCTCCGAACCGAGGCACCGACCCATCTAGCCGGGGAGTTGGGCCTCCGAGCCGAGGTGCCGACCCTCGTATACGATGAAAAAGTCTGCCGAGGAACAAGGACCGTCTGATCGTTCAGAAATTCGTGCTCCACGTTGATCAAAGGCCCAGATGACGCCACGTCATAAATCGGTATTTAAAAATCGATTTTATATTTATTTAAATCATTCTATTTATTTAAAAAGTGCGAAAAAATTGCTAAAAATCCAGGAAAATTAGCAAAAAATTCTAGAAAATAATTAAAAATTCGGAGGGATATTTACGAGCCCCCGAACAAACAATTATTGCCTAGAATATACGGCTAAGACCCCCGAGCGATTAGTTAACACATCGCAAAATCAAATAAATAGCCCGAAAAAATAGATAAAAACTCGATACACCATATGGCTTCAAAAAAGAAGAAGGAGTTACCTTACCACCTACTTCGGGATTCAAAATCACCCATTCGGACTCCGATACAACTCCACTAGCCACTAAAACAGTCAAACTACTCCTCAAAGACTGATCGCCCTCAGCCTTTGGGAGTGGGGGGCTCGTGATATGGCTAAAAATAGGGGTTTAATCGAGACCGTCCAAATTGGGCACGAATCCTGAAGCCCGGGGGTAAGACAGTAATTTCACCTACAAGCGGGTCAGAAGCGGGTACTGGGTTTTCACCTCACAATAACCCGCGAATAGATCCACCTCAACTGGGTGCGGGTTTCAACCCGCAACAAACCCGGTCCGACATGATAGAATTAGGGTTTCTGATTAATATTAATCAACGACCCTGATTCCTATCTATCCTTTCACTAGGGATTAGGGATTACATTCCTTATCTATACACAAGAAATTACATGCCTAATCTGTTCCCTAAGACGCCTATAAATACCCCCCACCCATCTCCATTAAGAGGTAATCAATCTTTCACCAGTTTTGGCGCTCTTTCATAGTCTTCCAGATTACTGACTTGAGCGTCGGAGGGTGCGTCGCCGGGAACAACCCCAGTGTCTCGCACTTTTTGCAGGTGTACGGCGGGAGTGACGATCGAAGCCCAACGGAACAGGTATACAGGTTTACTATTCAGTTTCCCTAAGAATCCACAAATTCTATCTGTTTTCCCCCACACCGAAATTAGCGGCAACAGACATCATACTCAACACTTGCTCTAGGCAAAGCTAAAATGGGAGCAGTAGTCAGCATCTTTTTCAACTCCTGAAAGCTTGCCTCGCACTGCTAGTCCGCTTGAAGTTCACATTCTCTTGGTCAGACCAGTGAGCGGCACGGCTATCTAAGCATAGCCCTGAATGAACCTCTTGTAGTATCCAGTTAGCCCAAGAAAACTCATGATTTCCTTCACTGTAGTAAGCCTTACCCAATCCTTCACCGCCTCTATCTTCTGCGGATCAGTTGCCACTCCCTCCTTAGAAAGGATGTGACCAAGGAATGCCACCTCAGATTTCTAGAAATCGTACTTGGACAACTTGGCATACAACTCATTCTCCTGCAGCTTCTTCAAAACTGCTGCCAGATGTTCCGTGTGCTCCTCCTCCGACTTGGAGTACACAAGGATATCGTCGATAAATACCACGACAAAAGAATCAATAAACGGCTTCAGAACTCTATTCATCATATCCATGAAGATTGCAGGTGCATTCGTCACTCCAAACGACATAACTAAGAATTCGTAATGCCCGTGTCGAGTTCTGAACGCAGTCTTATGCACATCTTCAGTCTTCACTCGAACCTGATGGTATCCTGATCGAAGATCTATTTTGGAGAAAACTGCTGCTCCTTGTAGATGATCGAACAGGTCATCAATTCGGGGAATAGGATACCTATTCTGAATAGTGACCTTATTCAGCTCTCGGTAATCGATGCACATCCTCATCGAACCATCCTTTTTCTTTACCAACAGCACCGGTGCTCCCCAAGGCAACGCACTCGGTTGAATAAAGCCTTTCTCCAACAGTTCCTCAATCCGCCGTTTAATCTTATCCTGCTCCACAAGCGTCATCCTATACAGTGCCTTGGAAATTGGTGCACTCTCTGGCTGAATAGTGATGCTGAACTCCATATCACGATGTGGGGGAACCCAGGAAAATCTTTCAAGAACACAGTTGGGTAATCCCGAACCACTGGAATTTGCTGCACCTCTACAGGAATCACCTTCTTACTGATAGCTGCCACCAGCCCAGAACATCTCTTCTTCCCTTAGAAAGTGACTTCAGGACCACCCGGAGTCTTCACTGTTACTTCCTTGGTCTTGCACTCGATGCTTGCACTGTACACCGACATTCAATCAATGCCAATGATAACATCGACTCCCACGACATTCAACTCGATCAGATCAATCCCAAAAATTATGTCCCCAATCTCGATCTCGCAGTCCGCATAGTACCGATCAGTGGTTAAAGTCTCCCCTGATGAAGTAGCTACTACTAAGACCTTGCCTGGAAAGACTTTCGGTTCACTCCCAAAACTTTAGAAAACTTAGGTGATACAAAAGTGTGAGAGGACCCAGTATCAAACAAAACAACAGTTTTCTTTCCATTCAAATAAAGTTCTCCTATTACATAACACACACTTGTTACATAACAGTTTATTAAATAAGCAGGAAAAAGAGAACAACAAAAAACACTCCTAAACATCCTCCCTCGTACCAGTGATGACGTGATCCACCTCATCAGCGTCAGCTTCAGTCAAGGCAAATACTTGCCCATGCTGGTACGGCTTCTTCCCAACTTGATGCATTGGTCCACTACAGGTGACATTCTGCGGCTTAGGGCATTAAGACTTGTAATGTCCCATCTCACCACAGTTGAAGCAAGTCACAACAGAAGATCTCACCCAATTATTTTTGGGTCTCCCAGCTATGTTGACAGCATTCGCTCCTATCAGTTTGAACCTCTGAGCTGACGGCTGTCCCCTAAAATTGCCAGAAATTGCAGACCTCTTCCCAACATTCCAGTTGTTCCTCTGATTCTGAACAGCATGAAATTGCTCCATATCCACCTCAGTGGCTGCAACTTGTTTGACCAACTTGTCAACCTTCTAATACCAAGGGGTATCATCTTGGATCTCAGACTTGACCTCAAACCATGCTCGAACTTTCGAGCCTTCTTCGCCTCATCCATCACCAGTTCGGGCGCATACCTCGAGAGTTGAGTGAACCATGTCTCATACTCCCTGACCGACATACCGCCCTGCTGCAGCACCAGAAATTCCATGGTCTTCTTCTCCTGGACGCCTGCGGAACTCCTCCAAGAATTCCTCCCAGCCAAGAACAATATCTTCCATCGTTCGCTCCATCGACTGCCACAACACAGCCGCATCCTTCTCGAACTGCAGTGCAGCCAACTTCACCTTGCTGCCCTCCGAGTCTCCAAGACTTCGAAGATAGTCTCTACCTGTCGGATCCAATTGTCAGCCGTGTCAGGGTTTGACTTCCCCTCAAATATGGATGGTTTCATCCTCTTGAATAATTCCACGAGTTTGATTGCTTCGGATACTGGATTCACAGGCACTCTCCCTTGGTTCTGATTCATGGCAACGGCATTGAGTGTCTGATAGACCCTCGCTAGCTCCGTTTCCAAGTCCAGATCTTCTCTGCTTCTAGCTCTTCTTCCGGCCATATTCTGATGCAAAAGATCCATTAAATTCGAAGTAGAAAATATGAATTTAAATCAACTTTTCATTTCATTGAATTCCAAACTTTATACATTCGAATTTAAAACATTTTTGACATCAAATGAAAGCAGTAAGAAGATACAACAGTCTAGTTCCTACAGTTCCTTTTGGCTTCTCGAAGCACTTCCCGTAGTTCCGCCACTTCTTCCTTGAGTACATTGTACATGTTTTTCCTCTTCTCGAGTTTCCAAACACGATGACTGAGAGTTGCAATGCTCTCCTTGCACTTTGCACACTGTGCCTGCAGTAGCTCCGCTTTCTCCTTCTGAGTCTCTACCTTCCTTTGAAGAGACACAATGAGAATACTCGGAACTGGTTCTTCCTCGTCGGAGGAATTATCAGATGAATCCGGAGATGGAGTGATCTCTCGGGACTCAGGCCATTCCTCTTCAAATTCTTCAGGATCTTTTTCGTCTGAATCAGCTTGCCCGGGGTAGTAATTCTCCTCAACTATGTGCCAGTCGTCACCTCCAGCTGGGTCGAAGTGGTCCGCCATCTTAGAGAAAAGAGCAGAAGAAGCATAAATCACAGAGCAACACAGATGTAAGTGACTTACATTTAAATCTCTAGACTCAACACACACTCTAATGTCCACTTCTACGGTATCGTTCCTTATAAATTTGTACCACTTGCAAGCGTGGCTCTGATACCACTCTGTAACACCCCGAATTCCAAAACAGACTGAATTTGAAATTCCATAGGATCTTTATACTACTCTTCGTACAATTTTATAAGGAAATAAAAACTTTATTACATCAGAGTTACATTTGCATTACATATTTACAGCGGAAGCAATTTACAACAAATTACATGAATAGAAATGTACAACACTTGAATCATTCTTTAAGCAGCATATGTACTTTAGTCTTGTTAATCACTTTATCCTGCATAGAAACTGTGGGCACGTCAATTCATTCAACTAACGCTAGGATATAATACATCAATTTTCTCTTACTTGGAAAGCACAAACTTGTCACAAACAGAACAATGGGGACTACCCTATTGATGTCATGTTGTGCGGTGCACTTAGTCCTTAATGCAGTTATGTATGTTATATGACACTAATGCGCACTTGTTTAGATTCTATGCATCCCATACTACATAGGTCTGAGAGCAAGCCCTTATCCATTCTTCATCTTGTAGGTTTCAATTCCTCGTCATGACTTAAACTACTACAGTAACTACGATAAGTATCCTAGATGTTCTATGAGTTACGAGCTCATGTCCAGACAGCCTGGAGGGGAATCCCACATCATGACACAATGCATCATGTAGAACCTATGGACAATTCAGCCTCCATCATGGGACATGACACCACCCGCAGTTACCAAACACCCTACAAGCGTCTCCTGCGGTATGGACTCCTGGAGACATATCCATGTCATGACACGACGCATCGTGTAGACAGCCTATGAATATTCTCACGCCGTAGCTCCGAGACCCTCATACTCATGTTTTTCTCTTACTTTCGTCACATCTTTACTATGTGTCTAGTCCTTAGTTATTTGGATCATGAATAAAATCAATTCTCTAGAGTTAGCCCTTCCACTATACCGGTCTTATCAATTTATATAACACGACCTAAATCATGGTCTTTCATTTCAACAATCTCTTTTCAATGCCGGTATGAGGCTTAGCTACACTCTAGTTCTCAATTTCACTTCATAATCACAAAATCGAGTTTTCATACTCATGTAGTCTTTTTTTCATAGTTCAAATAATTTTTCCATTTCTTTTCTATAAGTCAATTTCTTACATAAGTTCAATTTCGATTTATATCATTCTCTTTCAAGAAAATAAGTCTCAATAATTCCATTTAATTCTTACACTAATATTTCTTTTTCTCCAAAAATCAAAATCATATTTTTTTTCATTTAACATTCAAATGCATACATTACCCAAAATAAAGAAAAAAATCAATAAAAGAACACACTTCAAGTTCCTTTTTTTATACAAGATTCTCTTTTATAATTTACTATAACTCCTCTTGGATCAAATCACTTTTTTATACTTATGCAAATATCAATTTTTATACATTTCTACTCAAATTTTACTTCTCAAACTCTTTAATTTAAGTCAAAATAGTGTGCAAACTTTTTCATAAAGTTCCTGTATTTTTATAATAATTATAATAATTTTTCCCAAATTTTAAAAGTCAAAAATCAATAAAAACCAAAAAAACAGAAAAAAAACTGTTTTTAAATGCCGAACTCAGGATTCAAACCTGCAACCCAAATCCAGACCCACGCTACAGTGCAGCGCACACGCTAACCAGAAAGGACAGAGCGCAACCACGACAGAAAGGGGGGTTTAAATCCCTAAAACTCGTCTTTCACTTTTTGGATTTTTTTCAAAAAAAAAAAAAACAAGTCTCTTGCCCAGTTTCGAACCTGAGACCCAAGACCAGACCCACGCTACAGTAAAGCGCACCTGAGCGCACCCGTTAACCAATAAGTCCAAGTGGCTAATCTGATATGAGTTGGGTTTTTAAGGGTTTTGATTCAAGTTTCGGTTCACTTCGAATTGTTATAAAAATAACTATTTTTTAAACTCTTCTCCAATTTCATTCTAAAATTCCAGAACATAATTTTTAAGCATTTCTAATATATCAGGAAAATAAAACTTAATTTTTGATATAAAAAGTGTAATTTTTCTCTCTAAGTACAATTTTGTCTACAATTTCAAATATGCACATACAAATGTAGTTTCTTTATAATTTTGCATTCAAACTTCCTATAGCTTTTTTTATTATTTTTATTATTATTAACCAATTATTTCAGTAACAATTATCCCTTTTTCATGCCACTAACAAATGAATTAGTAGAAATCACATTTTTGCATGGTTATCATTTCAACTAACTAAACATACAATCATGTCTCCTTAGTTTAGCACAATCAATCGATTAAAGCATGGTAGCATGGTCAATTCTAAACTAACAATCACAATTTTGCAATTAATTAACATTCTTTTAACATACATTCAAACCATTGCAATTTTGTCTCATTTTCATGACACATGGCTAAAATAACTAAAGTTTCTTCTCAATTTTATCAACCATACCCTAGCATGATGTCTAATTAGAAGTTTGAGAAAATCACCCACCTCTAATGGAGAGAAAAACAAACAAAACTCCTAGGGATCTCCTAGAATGAACAAGTGAATCCTTCTCCTCCTATATCGAGCCACCAATTGACTTCTCCTCCTTGCTTGCAATGCAAC
Organism: Hemerocallis citrina; assembly: GCA_017893485.1. Lineage (NCBI taxonomy): Eukaryota > Viridiplantae > Streptophyta > Magnoliopsida > Asparagales > Asphodelaceae > Hemerocallis > Hemerocallis citrina. The sequence continues at coordinate 88,796,572 of CM030368.1, forward strand.
CCGAGCCTCACCCTTGCTCCTTGAAAAAGTTGACCTCTCCTTGGGTTGAAGAACACACACTAGCACTCGATCTTTTAAACCCACAATCTACTCAATCTTTTGTCTCACTAATTTGTCTTCCTTTTCTTTCTTTCTATTCTTTTCTTTTCAGTTCTTTAGGTGTGAGAATGAAGAGTGTGTGTGTGTGTGTGAGGGGGGGGGGTATTTATACAAATTTTGAGGGGGAATGGAGGTCTAGGATAAGTACAAATGGTTAGGGATCAAGGGTCAAGATGAACTAGGGAGTTATAGGAACTACCCATGATGAAGCAACCGACTCTCCGCCTCTCCCATCTCTCCCTCTCTCCTAAGCATATCCGGCCAATAGGAAAAAGTGCACATTGCTCACTCTAGTGCATGCACGTGCCAACTAGTATCCCCCTTTTACAAGTTTGTTCATGTGAATTAATTAATTGTTCACTAAACTTGTCTACACTACAAGTTAGATTAATAAAAAGAGAAATTAAGTTAAATGAGCCCACTAATGGGCCAATTAATCATGGGCTCTACTAATTAAATTAATTAATTAATCAAGATGGGCTAAAAAGAGACAATTGGGCCTAGAATTTAATTAAGCCTTTAAAAATAGTCTTTTTGGAAAATAAAGAGAACAATTTCTTGTTCATGCTTTAAAGAAATATTTTTCTAAAAGAAAATATACATATGAAATTGTATGTGCAAAACATGTAAAATCACAAACTCTTGATAAATAAAACTTTAGGGTGTAACAAATGTTCAAACATCCTGTCACAAAAGATTACATATTTTAATAAGGGTAAAAGGGATATGAGCAACTTGCTCATTTAATAAATGAGCAATTGTTGAGGTGGCATGCATGTGATACATTGAGTATCTAATCACTTTTATGATTTCCCAATCACACGCATGCCACCTCATCACTTGCTCATTTACTAAATGAGCAAGTTGCTCATACCCCTTTTTCCCTTTTAATAATTATCCTCCATTATATTAACATAACAAAATATTTTTCAATTCTTCATACCAGTGATAACTCCTTCCTCCTCAGCGTCTTCTTCGGTTAAAGCAAAAACATGACCCTGATGAAAAGGCTTCTTTCCTTTGTCATTGTTCTTCTGAATTGATCCATTGCTGCTCTTCTGTAGTTGTAGGCAGTTTGGCTTGATGTGCCCAGTCTTTCCACAATTGAAACAAGTGATCCCACCATGGTGAATTTTATTCCTTGGGCACTGATGCTTATAGTGCCCTTGCTCACCACAGAGGTAAAACTCTACTGGTTTGAAAACTCCTGTGCTGGTATTCTGCTTCTTAAACCTTTGGTTTGTGTCCTGCTTCTTAAAGTTGGTAGCAAATGCGGGCCGTTTCCCCTTGTTCCACGTCCCCGCCTTCCCTGGTGGCTGCTGATTCTGGTTCATATCCATCTCTGTTACTGCTGCCCGGCGTACTAATTTATCAAATCGGCAGATGCATAGAGGCACCATCCTTGACCTTAGTCCGGGTCGAAGGTCTTGCTCGAACCTTTTGGCATTCTTAAATTCATCTTGAACCATTTTCGAGGCGTACTGAGACAACTGAGTAAACTTTGTTTTATATTCTCGAACTGTCATACTACCCTGCCTTAGGTTGATAAACTCCATTGCTTTTTCTTCTTGGACATCCAGAGAAAAGTAATGTTTCCTGAATTCTTCTGGGAAATCTTCCCACATGATTGGTCCATCACCCATGCCTCGCTTAACTGACTGCCACCACACTCTTGCGTCCTTTTTCCAAAAGAATAGTTGCCAATTTAACTTTGCTCTCTTCTGGCATTTCAAGTACTTCAAATACAGTCTTCACCTGACGAATCTAATCATCGGCTGCTGTTAGATCTGCTTGGCCTTCAAATACCAATGGTTTCATTCTCTTAAAGGATTCCACCATCTTGACATGGTTAATAACGTCATCGCCTGAGTTCCTTTCTTGGGTTCCTGATTGTGTAATAAAATTGTGACTGTCTTCTATAAAGGTTGCCATTATTTGATATACCCGAGCAATTTCTGCTTCGATATTGAGGTTGGTGGGATTAACTCTACTGCCTTCACCATCAGTCCTCCTGCTATTGCTACCTCTATTTCTTTGATAGACTATGCCTTCACCCTCGGTCCTTTTGTTATTGCCACCTTCGTTTCTTCCAGACATCTGTTACATGATTCAAAGATAACTATGGATGCATACTATAACTTGCAACACAAAATGGTATTCAAAACACAAAGGAAATTCAGCAATAATATATATTTAGACAAAACAATAATGCACATATATATCACACCAGTATTCATACAAAACTTGATATTAGATTCTCATTCATGTCTAGCTCAACAGCTTTAAGTAGGTTTTTACAAAACACAAAACATTCACCAAACACAAAACATTTCAGCTCAAAATACAAACAAAACAATCATCTTGATCCTACTCCTACCGACCATTCTCAACGGGGTCTCTTGCCCTCTGGCGCTGCCCCAGTTGAGCCAGCAACTGGGCCACCTGAGTTTGTAGTTTTTCTTGCTTCTTCTAAAGGCGCAAAATTTTGTACCAATAGCTAATCTTCAATCATTGCAGCCTCCAGTATGCCTTAGTCTTAAATTTCCTAAGCTCGATCAATTCCTTTTCGGAGAGGAGTTGCTTTTTCTTGATTCCATATAATTCTTCTTCTAGCTGAGTTATTTTCCATTTGTGCATGTATAGGTGACGCCACAAAGTAGCAATTCTATTTTGGGTTCTGGCCTATGACACAGTCGGCGAGTCTCTTCTTCGTGGTATAGCCTGGGAGACGATCTGTTCTAAACTAATAGTTTATCGGGAGAATCTATAGGTGGTGGGGTGAGAGTAGGTGTTTCAATTTTCATGGGCTCTTCTTCTTCTTTCGGTCCTTCTTCTTCTTTAGGTTCTTCTTCTTCAAGTTCTTCTTCAGGTTCTTCTTTAGGTTCTTCTTCTTCAAGTTCTTCTTCAGGTTCTTCTTCGTCTTCGAAGAAGCCCTCAAGGATCGGTATACCATTACAGCCATCCTACATGGAGCAAAATACGGGAATTAGTTCAGATATAGGAAGAAATCATAATCATAAGTCGAAAAGTGCAACCCTATGACTTACGATCATTCCTTAATCTTAACTAAACTTGTCTTTATAGGGAGCTCCAAGTCCAATTTCTTGCTATGTTAGAACTACTATTTGAAGCAGCCTCTGATACCACTTTTGTAGCGCCACAAGATCCACATACAGGAAACTCGTGACACAACTCAAGATCATTGCTTCAAATGAGTACACAACACAGGAAAGAAATCACAGATAATTTAAAACTTACATTGTACAGGGAAAACTATACTTTCCACTTGGAATGCTCCACGGCCTAAAACTCTTTTGCTCCTATGATCGGTCCTACAAACCAACTGTTGGCATGTCTGTTGAATACAACTGACGCAAAACGGATGAAAACCGCAATTTCCCAAATCCTCAATGAACAGCATTAATACGGAAAGAAAATGTGGAAACCATACAATAGGAGTGTTGGTGTATGTTATAACCTAGAATCTAATGCACAACTCATATGCACATGATGCTCTTATTCTAACGCATACTTGATTTGGAAACATATGCATCCCATACTACATATTTTTCAGTAAAGTATGAGCGTTCTTCTAATCATAAGGTTCATCCCCTCGCAAAGTAAACCTATTCTTGTACTCTTTCCTGTTCCTGACATTTATTCAGTGACTGGTAGAGTTGCAGTATATACGATCTATTCCGCCTACTGCATCGGATCGGTGGTCTTTCTCCACTCCCGAAGGTCGGTGATCACTCCGATCGATTGGAATCGGTGGTCTCTCTCCACTCCGCCTGGCTGATGGTCTCTCTCCACTCCCGACAGGCTGGTGATCATTCAGCGGACTGTAGTCCTGCCGGAATCGATGGTCTTTCTCCACACTCGGACTCTACTGTAGGTTATCCGAACATAAAGCGAATCGGCAGGCCTTTCCTTACTCTGCCAGAGACAAGAGTTACACTCTAGCTCTTTATTCATATGGATAACTTAGAACATAAATGTACTCATAAGGGTCCATTCCCCTAGATTTCGACATTTCTATCACTAAATCTCAGAAATCAACAGTCGAAATTGTGCCATACGCGTCTCATATGAGACGACGCCACACATGTTCCCTTGACAGGTGAGCACACTCCCAACTAGTGTCTGTCCTTATTTATTGATCATGCGATCACGAGCTACTACATCCATTAACATTTATCATTCTCTATTTCTTACTTAATTTATTCTACTTAGTTTCATATTCAATGATGGTTGGATACTAGGTAAATTAAACCTAAATCCAAAATTTAATCTTGTCTTTCAACAAGTCATCTAATCTTAACATGCACCAAACTAGTGCACTTAATATGTACTAAACATCGCCATATGCAAATACCATATGCATACTTATCCATTAATGCCTACAATCTTTTCTTATACTACCAATAGTTTCTCTTCTTTATTACCATGTTACTAACTAACTAAGCATGCCGCTACAAGTAGTTTCTACATGTGCATTTCTTTATAAATGACTATTATTTCTACTACTTTAAGTGATTACTACTTCTACTATTATGAATTACTAGTTAACAAGTAATTTTCCACTATCATAAACAAGTAGTCTTCTACTACCTTGAATCTATGTGTAACGTCCCGCCCCAATACTCAGACTATTTATTTATTTTATTTATTATTTATAGTACAACTGCCCACCACAGGCTGCCTCTCAAAAGGTGGTCAACCAATTAGGTGACTCTTGATCATAGGCAATTATATTTTAATACTAATTAATCTTGCAATCTCCCGATATGGGATATAACAATCCCACATCCGCTACAATTCTTGCGAGAGCGCACAGCAAAGCACCAGGGCCTGGGCCCCATGCCACATCATTAGCAGCATTGCTGCCCCCTCCTGCACCTGGGCCCCCACTAGCTGCCACGTCGCCAGAGACAGCAGCCGTAGAGCACTGCTGCTCACTCTCTTTCCTCTGGCGGGCTACACGTCAGCCAACAACTTCAAACAGCACCCCATAGTAAATCCTATGGGGCAACATCCAATTTCTTTATATTATATTTATATATATATATATATATATATATATATATATATATATATATATATATATAATACTATATTAGATCTCTTGAAATTACGAGGTGTTACACTACGGATTCTACAAGCTAATTAAACAACATATTATCTAGGCATATACTACCACAATTCTTCCATTCAATTTTCTTATATAAATTTCTATACAAAAACCTAACATAGGTAATTATTAATACCATTGTTGTACATTTATTCATTTAGAATTATGAACTTAAATGTGAAATTGTTCTACATGAATTATCAAGGAGTTATTCTATTCAGTTTTTTACTAATATTTCATAAACTTTTAAGTTCACTACTACTACATGAGCTTTTTTTATATATACTCTACAACCCCTTCTACTACTACAAGTAACTACTATAAGTAGTTTTTTCTATATCAATTATGATGAGAGATTACAAGCTATTTAAACCATACTAACTACTAACTAAGTTTACAATACTAACAATTCTATTCTTTACTATTATTACATATATATTCTTACAAACAATTAATTAATTATCTAAAGGATAGAACATGAGTTGTAACTATTTCACACATATATATAATATATATAATAGTCCAACCATTTCAAACCTAACTTAAACAATTGATTAATTATTCAAGGACTAGAACATGATTTGCAAGCAAGCATTTAATATTACAAATTCTGTTTCTTTTCTTGCTATGTTTATTTCTTGCTATATATATATATATATATATATATATATATATATATATATATATATATATATATATATATATATATATATATAAAAGCATATATAAATCTCAATCAACACCTCAAACCATTATATATATATATATATATATATATATATATATATATATATATATATATATATATATATATATATATATATATATATATATATAAGCATATATAAATCTCAATCAACACCTCAAACCATTATTTATATGAGTAACCTAGTAGCTATTAGGTTAGAGAAATATCCTCTTCAATTTCTAGCAAGCATCAATCATTCACTTCATTAAAAAAAATACATGAGGTAAGATGAATACCCACTTTGATTTGTTTGCAATCTTCAATATATTGGTTGCTTCAAGTTGCTATCTTCTCCTCTTTGCTTTCTTGACCTTCACCACTTAGCTTGGTTGTGCACACAAAAGCTTGTAAGAACTATATATATGTATATATATTTATATAGTTGGGAACGGAAAAGTTAGAATGAGAAGGGTTGGTATATAGAAAATAGGCTTAGGATTGTATAAAAAGACCTAGGGTTTTGAAAAGGGTATGAAGAAAGAGCTAGGGTTTCAATGAAGTGAACTAGGGTTACAATTCACTTTCATATATATAGAAGAGGAAGAGGTGGCCGGCCAATGCTTGAGAAGAGGATGGATGAGTGTAGGATTGTGTGGAAATGTGTAGAAGTGATTGGGTGTCCCTTCTTTTGCAGCCTTAATTAGTTACACTTAACCCCTCAATAACCATGTTGGATTGGGCTTTAAGAAAAGAGAAATATGTTGGGCTTTATAATAAATATAATTGGGCTAACAGTAACAATAGAAATGATAGTGTATGGTAAAAGAAATAGCAATAACTTTGTGTGTATACATATAACATTGTGTGTGTGTGTGTATATATATATATATATATATATATATATATATATATATATATATATATATATATATATATCTAATATTATAATGGGAGAAGGCCTTAGTGTCATTTGTAAATGTTTTGTCATTCTACCAACCCGTGTAACACACGTGCATAACTATTATAAAGGAGGTCCTAGGTTCAAATCAAGACTACATCTAAACTTTTATTTTAAAAAACTATATTTATTAAAACGTGCATCACACGTGTAAACTACAAGTATATCTATATAATAAAACACAAAGAAAGCTATCAAGTGGCTCTCCTTCAATCCCCCAAAAATTGAAGGTCCAGATCTAACCTCAAAAAACATATTTTCCCTCCAAAAGTTTCCTCCCAAAATTCAAATTTAAATCCCCACCAAAACAACACCTTTATTTATTTAATTAATCCTTTCTCTCTCTCTCTCTCTTCTATTCAAAAAAATATAGAAAATAAATTTTTTTTTTAAAAAAAATTTAAAACCAAAAAATTTAAAATTTTAAAAACTTTAAAAATAATTCAAAAAAATTCAAAAATAAAAAATTTATAAAAAAATTTAAAAAATATTAATTTTTTAAAATTTAAAAATATTAATTTAAAATTTAAAATTTTTTATTTTATTTTTTGAAATTTTAGAAATAAAACTTTAAAATTTTAAAAATAAATGTTTAGATTATTGGTATTGTAGATACCTTCACACCCGCACTTGTATTACCATTGTATTTAAATATGCTCATAGTGGTTATGGGATTATAGTAAGTTCTATAAAACATATATGATAATGTCCTTGCATAACTATTACAAGCATCTAAAATTGATGCTGAAGTTAAAAAAAACTCTATACAGTGTTTCTAATAAACTATATGCATTTCAGGTAAGTTCAAGCTAATGATCCGGAAGACGATAATTGAGGTTAAAGGTAAATATACTGCTTCCTCATATAATATGTTTACTACTTCAATTAATTTGGTGGACCTCCAAAACTATTTTATATAATCAAACCATATGCACCGTTTCGAAGACGTGCCGTAGGCACGTGTCAGCGGGCAAACCTAGTGTATATATATATAGAGAGAGAGCGCTGATCAGGTGCAAACTGGCTCACACCTGATCAGGAGCGAACTCGTCCTTCAACCGTCGGATCAGCATCTTCATCATGATCGTCATCTAATGGTATTGATCCCACTCCTAAGTGGAGGGTTATTTTCGTCATTTTCCCTACCCTTCAGCTCTTCCTTCTATCTCCATCTCATTCTCTCTCTCTCTTTTATCGCGTCTCACTTCATCTCATTCTCTCTCTCTCTCACCATTGCTGTTGCTAGATGCCTTTCTCTAGACGCCTCGCTCACTCCCCGACTTCGAAAACCCCATCACTTCCCCTCCCCTAGACGCTGACCTCTCTCCACCCCCACTCGACCTTCAAAACCCTAACCCTAGCTCTCCATCGCCATCACCACCTTCGAAAACCACACCGATCTCCATCTCCATCACCACCTTCGAAACCCCCCTTCGAAAACCTCACTGATCTGCATCTCCATCTCTAACTTGGACTGAGGTAAAAATTTCAATGTTAAGTTTTTTTTTTAAAATTGTTTATATAATCCAAAATCAGTAAAGTTTAGTTCTTTATGAGTATTACTTCATTATCAAATAGCAGTTAATTTAGGGTTCTTCAATCATGATGTTCATTTAATTAATTTTGGATTGATTTAATTAACTTTGTTCTCCACCTCAGAAGGACAATTGCCCAAAAAGAGTAGAAAGGTTATTTATCTTTTTTTTTTTTGCCAACCAAATTTATGTTCTCATTTATTGTCATTTGTTTTAAATATTGAGCTTAACTAATTTCATCTTTATTGTTATCTCTAATACTATAATGGGAGAAGCCCTTAGTCAGTAACCCAACCCGTGCAACGCACGGATTGGGTTACTTTGGTAAATATTTTCGAAAGTGGACCTGTTTGGTAAATATTTTCGAAAGTGGTTCAGTTTGAAAATTAATTTCTTTTTACTTATGGACTAACTTGGGTAAATATTTTCGAAAGTGGACCTGTTTTGTAAATATTTTCAAAAGTGGATCGGTTTGGAAATTATTTTCTTTTTACCCTTTTCATTATCCTTCAATTTTTTCCACGTGCACGTGTGCACGTGTATGATACTAGTTTGTTTAGTGACACTTATGCTCAAGAGGTGGATTGCTCCACAGGAGACAGTGAGGAAGATACTTCTAATTAGATGAATTGAGGGATGTATTTGGTTCGATGTAAATTTTTTGAGTTTTGCTTCCCTTTGAATTTTTGTGTGTAGGCAGTGATGACAATTCGAAAGGGACAAGTATTTTTTGAGTTGCTCAAGAGATGGATTGCTCCACTGTCTATTTTCTTATTCATTTTTGAAGGAAGGTGATGAAAGGAATGTTACAAGGTGAAGGATACTTAATAGAGATCCTGTTATCCTTTGTAGCAGTATATTTCCTTTGTAGCAATATAGATACTTAATATAGATTCCAAAATAACTTAATATAGATCATGTTATTCCTGTTACAAGGAGCAGGAAATTTTAAGTAGAAAGAAGGCACCAATATAAATAATTATGCTTCCTTAGAGATTTTTGACTGTGATGTTTAAACTAAATTAAAATTTTCTGAATCTGGACAATAATGAACTTAATTTGGGTATCTTTTAGCTTAGAGACTTGGTTTTGACATGGTGTACTATGCTTATGCTGATTCTCTGAATATGAGATTGGTTTTGAGTCGCATCTCTGAATATGAGATTGGTCTTGATTCTCCAGATACTGAGATTGGTTTTAACATTGCTTCTCTGAATATGAGATTGGTGTGATCGTGGTATTGGTAATGCATTCATTATGCTTCCTGGAAGATTTTTCTAAAGTTCATGAAATGTGATATTCAAAAAGTTCTTTGCCTAGATAGTGAAGAAAAATAGTGCTAAGCCATCGTATTGTATTCATATTTGTATTTCTTGCATCTTTGATAATTTAAATTTATCTCCTATTATTACATCACTCTTTTAATTGTTTATGCTTTTGAAAGTTTTATGAGTTTCAGCTTCAAGAGAGAAGCTTTTGATGATTTTGATATGTGCTAGAGCAACTGAGAAGAGGTAGAGCATCACCAGCAGACAGTTACAATTACAACACTACAAACAAAGACTGAATGTTGTATAATTTTTGTATTTGACTCAAATTACTTTACTTTATTCTATGTATATCTATAGTTTGAGTTGGATCTAAAATGTACAAGTACCATTGTACCTGGGAAAACAAAAGTTTGCAATTAGTTGTAAATGACAATTTATAATCATGACATTGTATACTCTGAGTTTTTAACATGGATGGTTTTGTCAGATGACAATTTAATGATGATGCACTGATGACAAATAAAATAAGAAGTTTTCTTATGTTGTAAGACTGATGAAGCCATGCAATTTCATTTAGGGATGGCCGATTATATCGAAATGAGACAACCGACTGGTTTTCCTACCGAACCAATCGATTCGGTACCAAAAAATTTAGTTACCAAAAGTATGGTACGATTCAACCGTACCGAGTTCTAAAATCCGGTTCGATTTTGGTATGAATATGATTCAGCCAGTATTTTACCGTACCGTACCGAATAAACTCTCCATCTTCCCCAAAATCTGCTAATATGTATATATATGACCCAACACAAATAGCAGGACGGTATTTTTTTAGTTAAACGAAACCACATGCAACTAATTAACTTTTCATTAATATGAATGCCCAGTTCTTCATTTAAAGCTGTTATCACAGTATCACTTTTATTTTCTACTAGTATGAATTCAAAAGCACTATTAATGATTGACCGTTTCATGCATGTTGATGTTTTCTCAGGAATAAGGCAATCAACTTTAACATTGAATTAAATCTAAATTCTACTTGACTATTAACAATTAAAATCCAATTGCAGTATTTTTTTTGAAATCACAAGAAACCACTAATGCTTTACTTACCCGTTAGGCAGTACAAATTTTCAACTCCCACTGTCGAATCACAACATGAAATTGATACTAATAATTATTGGTACTAGTAGAAAATAACAAGTACTGATATTTGCTAAGGTATTTGTTGGGTCATATTTGGTATAACGCCCAATACCGAACCGTACCAACCGAAGTAGTCGGTATACCGAAGTTTCGGAATACCGAACTTTTTGGTTGGTATCGGTTTGCATATTTTCAAACCGAACTAGTTTGGTTTGGTAGTGGTATAATGTCAAAAAGTCCGATACCGTACCATGCCCACCCCTAATTTCATTCAGTTAATGCCTTTTACTTCACTATCCTAAATTGGGAATGACCAAATTTTGTTCCCAAGTAAAGAAGACAAAGAAGAAGAACAGACTAAACATGAATAACTCGGGGTAATTTGGAAACACAAATAAATAGTATCAGTTTGAGAACACTATACAACTTTACACAAAAATATAGCCAAATTTACATACAACAGATACATCATCAGCCTAGATTTACCTATAACATCATCAACCTAGATTTACCTATAACATCATCAGCCAAATACATCATCAACAAATTCATTCACAATCTTCTTAATCTGGGAAAAATATCTAACACATAATTAGCAATAACATCAAGACCTCAA